>SCLH01000493.1:374597-385742 GCA_004367855.1 Oikopleura vanhoeffeni
AACACCGACTCTTAACTTTATGCTTGAAATTGCTGAAATAAAACAACTAAATTATGACTGACTATATTTTTTATTGATATGATTGAGGAAAATTATATTTATTTCCATGCAGCTCTAGCCTTCCATCCAGTAGGGTTAGCAGATGGGACCCATGGGGCTATTACAAATGGATTACAATAACTTTGAAAAGCAAGATCTGTCATTGTACGATTGTTCAAATTTTTGATATTATTAACTCCGACTGCATCGTAAAAAGTCTTTGAATTATCATCAGCAGTATGGCGCAAATACCCATAATAGTTCTTTAAGAGGTGTTTCATGAATAATTTTCATCTTTTATTGTAAATTTATAATGTTGAGTCTATACATGGGCTTATTTTTCGGCCAAAATCGAGTTCTAAACGCAGTAGTACACATCAGCTGTGTTATATATCCCTTTAACACCTTTTGGTTAATCTGAGAGGTGTGGGCTGAAAAGCGGCCTCATGAGTGGCTAGGAAGGGTCTTAGGAGTGTTAAGATTGGCTCCCTCAGCCCGCAACTCTCAGATTAACCAAAAGGTGTTAAAAGGATATATTATATATATCATATATATCCTGAATAGAGTCTAGTTGGACTTTACTAGTTTGGTCTAGTACATTAGCAGTACTTTAGTAGTATAATGTACTAGAGCAAACTAGCAAAGTCAAACAAGAGTCTATTCAGTACATATTCATGTATATCCTTTTAACACCTTTTGCTTAATCTGAGAGATGTGGGCTAAAAAGCGGCCTCATGAGTGGCTAGGANCCCACATCTCTCAGATTAAGCAAAAGGTGTTAAAGGGATATGGGAGGGGCATAATTCGACGTAAAAACGCGAATGTAAAAAGTGATAATTCAAAAAACCTCAGATTGAAAAAAAACGATTTTGATCGATATTTTTTGGTTAATTTTCACGGAGAATTCAAAAATAGAAAAAATCCTAGTAAAAATCAATTTTTTTCAGTGTTTTTAAGTTGACGTTTTTTACGTTGAAATTTATTACTTGGCTCATACTGAAATTTGTAAAATTCTATGTAACAACTAGAAGGGGTACGAGGCAACTGATCCGGCTTTTTTCGCTCGAGACTTGTGTCGCACAAAACGTCTCTTCAAAAACTAGTCGCTCTTGAGCGCTATCATGTGAGAAAAACTTAATTGCGGGAAGTCAAATGATGGAAAAAGTTATTGTAAGTTATTATAATTACCCTTTCCATTTGATGTATCAAATTTTATAAGGAGGAAATCTAATAATTTAAGTTACAATACATTTTCTTGAATGAATTATAAGCTCGCGTAATTTGAGAACGTGGAATCGATTTTGGCCAGAAAGAATGCTGTACTTTTGTTATAATAAATATATTTTATGATTTATTTTCAGCAACAATTCTTAAATTTTTTTGAAGATTAGCTTGATTTTTTGTTAGATCTTCACAGAAAATTAATATGGAAAATTCAAAAAGGAAATTTTTCATTTGGTCAAAAATATCGAGATTTCAAGCCGGTAACACGATTCGTCTAGTTGTGATGTTTCGAAAAAATTTCGGATTAAAATGCGCATGTTAAAACCTTTGCCTTTTTCAGTTTGCTGACGTTGATCCGAATCTGTTTGAGGTCTTCGTAAGTAAACTTAGATGGCCGATGTTTCACATGATAACATGGAAGCGGTACGGCCTTCACTGTTATTTGCATTTGTCGGACCTGCACTCGTTTTGGCTTAGACGTTGGCAATTCTCTGTTAGCGCTGAATTATTTTTATCATTTTTGTGCAAAATTTTCAGAGAAGAAATTCAATTCTAAAACTTTGAGGGACAATCGACGGAGGCTCTAAGTTATACAGGGGGCCAATATCCTCGAAAGATAGACAGAAATTAAGTTTTTCGCTGAAAAATGAAAAACGTTTGGCCTTGATAATTCCGTAATTTTGTAAGTTATTCAATTTAATTATGAGTTTTACAATAGGCTACAATGAAGTCAAATACCTAAATGTGTAGAATTAAGTACTACATCAGGCGCAATCAAACAAAAATTTTAAATAGTAGATTCGGGAAATTCGATCAACGCGAATTCGGCTCTTTCGGCGATATGGGCACCCGAAGGATTTGAGTTAATAATCGTGAGATTGCGTAGGTTTTTTCGGCGATATAAGGTACCTCCTGTAGAAACCTAATATTTGTCTCATTTTAATTTTTACTTTCGCTTTGCTGTACAAAAAATAAATTTGGTTATGAAATATGGGAGAATGGTCAAGTTTACGATAAAATATTTTCATTTATAACAAATAACTTCCTTTTTTAAACTCTGAATTCAAATAAATTATTATGGTGCCTTAGTTTATAACAAAACTGTTCAGGGTTTGTGTCAGTTAAAAATATCGAAAAAGTTAAATTTGATTGTGAGGCTTCGTAAAGTGAGTGATACTAAAATAAAGCAATAAATAGACTATCTTTATGCAAATATCTCACCTAAATGAGTTAAGTCGTACAAAGTTCATACTAGGAAGTTCATAGTAAGAACCCTATCAGATTTCAAAATTCACTGACCCTTAAAATACATTTTACAGTGTTAAAAACAATTCAACATACGTTTTTAAATAACAGATGTCCTGATACTTTAATTAAAGATAAACTTTACCTATTAACTTGCTTTCGTCGACTTCTTTGCTTTTCAATGTCACGCTTTAGTTCATTTACGCCCCACATGTTCGGTTTTGCGTAGGGAGAGTCATATTGTTCATATCTGAATTAATTTTTTGATAGGGGTCATATAATATGACTCATATTTCATAATTAAATTTAAATTGGGTCTTATTATATGACTTATATTTCATAAACAAATTAAAATTTTACCTCGAGTCGGCTCGATATTTTCGCCGCAAGATGTTGTTGTATCGTTTCATCATTGTTTCGTTGGATAAACCGATACATCGTTTTCCATTAGACCAGTCGTCAATAACGTGGTCATTCATCTTGCTAAGAATTTCATCGCGATAAAAGTTGCGAATATCTCCATATTTGGGGTCAAATTTCATCCAAAATGAAGAAAATGATACTCCAAAAAAATTAAATGAAACTTTTTTTCCCAATAATAATTTCATATATTTTGTATGAATAATGAAACAAGTCTCTATGTGTGATGTATTTTACTGGGGTCATATTTTAATTGAAAATGAAAAATAAATTTTGTAATCAAAATTTGTGACTCGTGAATTATACTTGGATCATATTTTGGCTGAAAATAACTCATAAACTTGAGGTGATAAATAAAATTTAAGATTTCTGATATAATCATGTCTTATGGAAACCAATATCCTTTTCTTAAAGGAAATCCATCTCAAAAACGTTTACTATCTCTATAGCGCGTGTTTGAATCCCATTGATGTTGTCTGGGTGATTGTCTTAGTGATTGCTAAAGTGATTACACACTGATAAAATTTAGCGGTCCCATTATCAAGACCCTTGCCTATATTTATACTCAAGACAATGACTAAAACAACATTAATGGGATTCGAACACGCGCTATAAAGATAGTAAACGTTTTTGAGATGGAGTTCCGTTGGGAAAAGGATTAAAATAAGTGCCTTCACATAAAATTATATCCGGTATAGATAAGGTTCGGACCGGGAAAACCAATGGTCAAAGTAAAACCGATAATAATGTGAAAAAACCTCATAGAGTGAATTAGTGGTGAAAAAAGGGTTCCACATAACAAAATTTTGAAAATAATATTTGACCCGTGAACTATGCTGGTCGAGTTGGAGGACTTTTCGAAGAATGTTAAAAAGCACATCCTCCTTGTTATGGTGATCATCATTATTGTCGTTGTGATGTGATTCATCCTCTACATTTACTCCCGTTTTCTTTTCAATTAGTTTGCGATCTTCATCAGTGAGCATTTTGTTTAAATTCTAAAAAATAAGTTCAAATTTAATAACTTCATACTATGAGAAAAAAAGATACTGTTGTGTCTCACACTTTACAGCGAGATTAAAATCTATGCTATAAAGCTTCTAATTGGTTCATTTTGTAAAGTAAAATTTCTGAAATGATGATTATCATGATTTTATATCACTTAATTATATCACTTTAATTATGCGTCAATTTTCACCTACGGTATCTGATTTTTTAATTCAATCTAGCAAAAATTAATAAAAATGATTAATCTCAAATTTTACACAAAATTTCACAAGGTTCAAGTGTTCAAAAACGCAATAACCGTTTTTGAAATTGCCTATCATTTCGCTTGAAATTATTCTTGAATGTATTTCGAAAATTCCAAGCTAAATGACAGGCAATTTCAAAAACAGTTTTTCGTCTTTGAACACTATCTTGGTGGGTGACATGTTGAGAAATTTTTGCGCATGTAAGGTCTCCTACACTTGTTGGTTAGAATGCGTAGCCACAAACGTGTAAGATCACACGTTAAAGGATTAGTGGCACCATTCAACCAAAAATGTGATAAAGCGGATAATGGAATCACCCGCCCTCAAGAGTTCAAAAATCCTAAATATCTGAAAAATGAGAAATCTGAGCAGTTGATTGGTTGATCCTTTCTTAATTGACCAATGAAAAGGCCTAGTCCGACAATCACAGGGTTTAATTGGGCTGAAATCTCTATGCGTGTTGTCATCATCAAAGATTAGGATTGACTGTCGAGGGCGGAATACCATCAGTCCCTTACGACCTTTTGCTAAATATCTAACAGAGATGTGGGTTGAGGGAGCCAATCCTCCTCACACTCCTAAAGACCCCTTCTAGCCACTCATGAGGCCCGCTTCCTTCTTTTCAGCCCACATCTCCTTAGTGAAGCAAAAGGTCATAAAGGGATATATCATTTTATTCATGATTTCCTAGAACTATATCAGAAAAATGCAGCTACCAGAAGGCCAAATTTCTTGTTCTGTTCTCGACCTTCCTTAACCCCCCTTCAACACCAAAACCACTGAAATTCCCCTCACACCCAAAACGCCCATTGGGGCACCGCCAACTGAGCGTTATGCGCCAGATAATAAATGCAATAGAAGTTCTCATGTATTTCGCTGGCTCTGAGAATCAAGGTGAATAGATATAAATGGAAAGGCCAATAATTTTTCACAAAATTTTAAGTTCCTGTTCTGCTGAAGAATAAATCAAGAGAGAAATAGAGGTTAGTTGCAGTATATCATCGAGAAAACCATGACATTATTCCAAATTACAGTAAATGAAATCACAAAAGAATTAGGCTTAGATAACGACTGGGCTATTCCAAAGTAGTGGAAAACCTTGAAATTTGAAATAAGCGTGTACTCTGAATAGTCTGGAAAATACAATTTTTCGTGCTAATCGCCTCTCGACCGTCCAATAAGCACGCACCACATTAGAAAAGTAAACGCACCAAGAATTGAATACCTAATAACGTTTCTTTCTATGAAACTCTGAAAGAACAGCCACCTCCGGTGAATTGGAAATAAAAAAAGTCAAATTTTTTGTATCCCATAAAAGAATTTTTGATAACAACCGTTCTAATTGACTTATGTTTCAAAAAACGATTTCTCCTCATAAATTCGCAAATTGGTATTATAAAATTAGACTCCAAGACCGTGGCGGGCCTCGAAGGATCTGTTCTCTGATTTAAAAATCTCTCTCGCATTTGTCTCTGAACGTCGTCACGGATCTTTTTTTCCTCGTGCCAAAAAAGATACACTTCGGAAAAATTATACAGCCAACCTATTGTAAAGAATAAAAGATAAATTTTGAATGATCAAGTATATTCCAGCACTTAAAAAGAGAACAAAAACTCGAGTATTGGGGGGTCCGCTGGGACAGCTGAATTACCCCATGAGTATCTTCAGACTGTCTCCTGTTGTCGCTTTGCACGAATTCCAACTAGAAAATCAACGAAGTCAATTCCAAGAATAATTAATTCACCAATTATAGTGTTTTGGTTTTTATTTTGAGTAATTAGAGAAATCAAACTTCCAGGAAAATAAAACTTCCAAATTGAAACCAGTAGAAAAGAATGAATGTAACTGGCGTTTGGCGCAGGACCAAGCCTCGAAATCTTTTCCTAAAATCTAGGTCTCCTCAGATTGGAAGAAATTGTTTAGTGAGTCCGTTTAGCGCTAGAGAATTTTTGTTAACGAAGAATCAGGTAGGCGGAAAAATCGTAGAAAGTACAAAAATATAAGAATCATCGCTTTGAGCTACCGCAGTCTAGTCACAAGATCTATAAAACCCAGTTACCTAAGAACCAAGATGCGGAGCTCTGATCGAAACACATTTTGAATTATAAGCGTCTCGTTGGAGATTATTATTCTATCTCGTTTTAAAGGAATTTTAAAAAACTCGCGGTCCCCCCGAAAAAATGGGGCGTGTTGGGTGTGAGGTGGGGTTTTCAAGGAAAGTCTAGTACATCAACGGCTTAAATGTTGACACAGTTTATTTCACCCACCTTTTTTCTTGACAAAAATCTTCTTTACGATGCAACAGTTTACGCTGTGGTCGAAGTCATAAAGTAATATGAAACTGCGTCAATATCGATATCCGCTGTTCTTCTTACGTCCCAGATCCTGTAGAATTTGGAGACAGTTATTCAAAGAACTTTAGTGCTACAATAAACCGGCAGGCTTT
This sequence comes from Oikopleura vanhoeffeni, assembly GCA_004367855.1. Taxonomy (NCBI): domain Eukaryota; kingdom Metazoa; phylum Chordata; class Appendicularia; order Copelata; family Oikopleuridae; genus Oikopleura; species Oikopleura vanhoeffeni. Next base: position 381,225 of record SCLH01000493.1, read on the forward strand.
GTTTAGAACTCAGCAATTCATGAACCGTCCTCCGCCGTCCAAGCGTTCCCTCGATTTTTCAAGATCAATAGTCGTCAAGATTTTATTCGAAAGGATCGTAACTCGCGCGAACCGCCAGATTGTTCAGCGTGAAATCCCAGCTGCTTTGCCGGTTTCTCAAGATATATTTATTTTCATTGCGAAGAAAAATTTATAAATTACAGTAAAAATTTTTCCTGGTCCGAGATTACTTATTTCTTCTATTTTGATGAATACAAAATGATCGACTGCAAAAATAACAAATTTTTGGTTAATTTTTTAAGAATGTAGTTATTTGCCGTTGGTAAATTTTATTTCAACCCCTATTTTTATGGTCACATCTAAATTAACGAAAATAAGGGAGAAACATGGGCGACACTCGAATAATGCGGGTTTTTGTATTTAATACCAGCCACTGCACTGAAATGCTTGTCACTTTATTTGACTCCGATTTCCGGAATAATAGGTAATAACAAAATATATTTGTGTGGCGTTCGAACATCTCGGTGATCCCTTATACTTTTTTTATAAAAAAGAGTTTAACAAATCATATGTTACAATGAAAATTTAATGTTGGGTTGTTTCCTAACTACGGACCTAATACAGTTGCTAGACCTCTTGGTCTATATTTTTGAATGCAAACCAACGACACAATTGTTTTTTAAAAATTTTTTTATAAAAAATGTCTGTATAATAGATATCAGACAGTGTATAACCAGTGAGCAAAGGTACGAGAAAAAACTCGGTCTTTTAGAGCTTCTTTAAGTCAGCCCAGTTAAGTTTCAAGAAATTTAATGCTTGGATAATAGTTCCTATCGTGTTGTATCCCGTAATCGACTTCGAAGTGGTGTTGGCACGAGTGGATGAAAGATACCTCACATAGATATCCAAGGCTTCTTTGAGAAAATTCTCAGCACAATTAAGTGCAAATGAAGTGTGTTCTGAGTAGAGTTAATATGAAAAAAAAATTTGTTCACATTGGGGTTGAAGTAGTTAAATCGAATTGAAGAACATTGATAAAAAAAGTAGTTGTTAGCATTGATAATGCATATATTTATGAGAAAACTGATCAAAGTCTTTTGTAGACTTTGTAGTATCGAAGTTAAAATATGACGTACTGCTAGCACTGCTTGCGGTTCGTGAATCGTTGGGGTCTTATTCGATGCTTGGGAGCCATTTTGTGTTCTTTTTCGGTCAATTGTTGGAGCGAAAGACCCAGACGCTGTGGTAGCGGTACCGGAAAAGGCGAAGACAATGTCTAAAACTAATTTGTTCTGGCAAAAAACTGTTTTCGAAAGATTTACAAAGTTTGATATTCGTAGGAACGACTAAACTGTCTTCAAATTTTCGCCCTGCTTAAAACGTACTTTTTTTGCTAAGGACGAAAAACTATGACTGGCAATTAAAATACTCTATTTATGCGCCCAGTAATTTAATTGGGCCCTGCCTAGCATATTATGGTAGCCCATGAATGGCTGTTTTTAAATAACACGAAATAGATGGGAAAGAATGTCTCAAAGGAGGCCGTCGTAATGAGCAAAGCGTCGCCCTAAAATATTACATGCGGCAGAAATGGTTCGACGAATGTCGCCCGTAGAATAATCTAAATGTGGCGAGAAATGGTGCGACGAAGCCGCCCGTAAATTTTCAGAAGAATATCTGCCTGGATTGTCTTTGCTGCTGTTGCAGTTTTTTGGGAAGAGAGATAAAGTCGGTGGTCTAGGAATATTGGTCCGTTGGACGACGGGAGGAAAGCCGCCCTTGAATCGAATACTATCATATATTCTTAAATAACGCTTTTTTCCAAAAATAATAGAAAACTATGACAATGTTTACCACTGAAGTCAACCTTTTTGTAAGAGAAATGGGGTCAAGAATGATAAATATTTATGCAATTTTATTAACAGCCGCTGAGTATTTGCTCGTATTGCGGAACTCTGGTGTTTTTGGTTCGTGCCGCACGTTAGATCAGCAAAGAACCAGGCCTGTAGTAACTGATATTTTTTATCGGTTTACAGAACAGTGATGGAAATTAGAAATTGATTATATATCCAGTGCAAAATTTTCAGGATGGTTCTCTCACAACCTCGCGCTTTCCTGCTTACAGACTGGTGAAATAGTTTGCCAGAATGTCAATTTCTTTAAGAATAAAAAATAATGATTAACCTCTCGCACCTTCTTTCCAGGAAATTCCTCCACTTTTTGACTCCAACTTTTAGAATATCATATTCTTTACCTCATAAAACTAGTAATCCCTTTTTTAAGACTTTGAGAATCAATACAATACTGAAGTTTTTTGACCGATTCGAAATCATTTCTTTGTCACCGCCTAATTTTTAACTACAGAGTAGTTCGGTAGTGAAAAGATATCAGTGGTCCTTCATGGCAGGATGGTAATTTTTGGAATTATGGAGTCATCTAAAAAAAATGGCGCCCATAAGAGATTGACCAATTAGCGGCGCTGTCGATTAGCTGTTAAGTTTTTAACTGGTAAAAGGACAATCTTTTCAAAACAAAGAAATAAGAAATAAGTGGAAAAAACGCTGCCCAAAAGATAAAAATTTGATTTTGTAAAATGGTCGGACTTATAAAATCATATTATGGGATGCAAAAATTAAAAAAAAATAACGAAAATTAAACTAGAGTCAAAAACTTCATGATTTTTTTAAACTTCATCAAGGAAATGGATAAAAAAAATCAGCGTTCTCCATTAGGCTGTTTGGTTAGAATGTAACCTGGACAGTGGAAAAGAAGNAAGACCCCTTCTAGCCACTCATGAGGCCGCTTTCTCTTCTTTTCAGCCCACATCTCTTAGATTAAGCAAAAGGTCATAAAGGGATATATCATTTTTATTCATGATTTCCTAGAACATATCAAAAAATCAGCTACCGAAGGCCAAAATTTTTTTGTCTGACCTTCTTAAGAAAGTCTAGTACATCAAGGCTAAATTTTGACACAGTATTTTCACCACACTTTTTTTTTCACAAAATGTTTTTACTATGCAAAAGTTACCTGTGGTCGAGTCATAAAGTAAATGAACTCGTCAAATTCGATATCTCCTGTTCCTTTTACGTCCAGATCATTGAGAATTTGGAGAGTATCAGAAAATGTAAGTGCTTCATAACCGGCAAGCTTGTTGACGCATTCATGAAGCTCCTCCGCCGTCAGCGTTCCCGATTTTTCAAGATCAAAGTCGTCAAAGATTTTTCGAAAGGATCGTAACTCGCGCGAACCCAATTGCTTCAGCGATGATCCCAGCTCTTTGCCGGTTTTCTCAAGATTATTTTTTTTCTTGCTGAAAGAAAAATTTATAATTACAGTAAAATTTTCTGGTCGATACTTTTTTCTTCTATTTTTTGATACAAAATGATCGATGCAAAAATACAAATTTTGGTTATTTTTTAAGAAGTAGTTATTGCATGGTATTTTATCAACCCCTATTTTATGGTCACATCTACATTAACGAAAATAAGGGAAAAACCATGGGCGACATCGATAAGCGGGTTTTTGTATTTAATGACCAGCTCACTCATAAATGCTTTCAACTTTATTTGACATCCGATTCCCCGGAATATAATATAAACCGGAATATAATTTGTGGTGGGTTCGACTCTCGGTGAGTCTATACTTTTTTATCTTAAAAAAAGATTGTTTAACAATCATTGTTACTATGAAATTTTAATGTTGGTTTTTCCTTACTACGACCTAATACAGTGACTACTTTGGCTATATTTTTGATGAAACAAACGAACAATTTTTTTTTTAATTTTTATTTAAAAAATGTCTGTATAATAGATATCAGATTACCAGTGAGAAGGTCGAGAAAAAATCGTCTTTAGAGCTCTTTAGTCAGCAGTTAAGTTCAAGAAATTTTTCTTGATATTACCTATGGTTTTCCCGTAATCGACTTCGAAGTGGATGTGGCCATTATGAAAAATACCTCATAATATAAGCTTCTTTGAAAATTTCTTCAAATAGTGAAAATGATAGTTTTAGTAGATAATATGAATACATTTTCACATTCTGGTGATTTTAATGAATTAAAAACTTGATAAAAAATGTAGTTTTACATTATAATGCAATATTTATGAAAAAACTATCAGTTTGTAGACTTTGTATATCGAATTTAAATATGACGTACGTAGCACTCTTGCTGTTCGTGAATTTTGGTGTCTTATTCATCTTGGGAAGCATTTTTTTCTTTTCGGTCATTTTGCCGAAAGACCCAGACGCTGTGGTACGTACCAAGGAAAATGTAAAACTAATTTTTTTCTCAAAAACTGTTTTCAAGTTTAAAATTTTATTCTAGAAACTAAATTTCTTCAATTTTCGCACCTCTTAAAAGTTACTTTTTTGCTAGACAAAACTATGACTGCAATATAATATCTATTATGGGCCATAATTTATGGCCCATAATTTATTGGGCCTCCTAGATATTATTAGCCATAATGGCCTTTTTATAACACGATAATGGGAAAAATCTCAAGGAGGCCTCGTAAT
>SCLH01000493.1:390513-440770 GCA_004367855.1 Oikopleura vanhoeffeni
TATAGCGCGTGTTCTAATCCCACTAATGTTGTCTTAGTGACTGTCTTGGGTATGATAATAGGCAAGGGTGCTTGATATTGGGAGCGCAAAAGTTGACTGGTGCGTAATCACTAAGGTTATCACTAACACAATCACTTTAGTCTTAAGACAACCTTAGTGGGATTCGAACACGCGCTATAGAGATAACCCTTAATTTCAAGATCCACTTAGGTTGGAAAAAGGATATGGAAATTCCATAATGGAATCCAGAAAGAAAATTATTGTAATTTTTGTTCTGATTTATATATTCCCTCTGCTGAAACAATGAGCTGCTTGTTTGTCACATTTACATAAAGCGGCTCCATAAGATTCGTCCTCAGGACATGTTGTAGTTGATTTTATTCTATCACAAACAAAAAAATAGTCATGTGTATAACTAGTTGGCCATCCCACATACGGTTCTTCTATTATCAGCATAATAAAAAGTTTTTAAACAAAAATATTTTTTGACACAATAATGACGTTCATTAAGGGGGGGGGTCGGCGCAAAAAAGATGAAAATCGGGATTTTCAATGACCAATTGTCGCAAAAGTACAAATTGTTGGACCATACATTATGTATATTACCTCTCCCTAATATATAATATACAGTCATACACCTCTAACTGGAACACCTTAATTTTGAATTTGCGTCTAATCTAAAAGTCTTTTGCAGACAATTTTTGAGTTAAAGATAACGTTTTGAATTCTGGATTTGATCAACTTAAAAATTTTATTCATAGCGCAGCGCTATTAGCGCTTCAGATTGAGCGCAAATTCAAAATTTAGGTGTTTCAGTTAGAGGTGTATGAGTAGGGAGCGCATGTACATTAATACAGTATGACTGTATTAAATATTTGAACAAAAATCTTGCATCCTAAAAAAAATCGGAAGTAACAGATGGCTCGTCCAATCAGAAACGTGCTTACAAATATGACGGAATTATTTTTGCAAAATGTATACATGTATACTCTTGGGGTTTCATGGTACAACAATGATTATTTACTTAAATTAACTGGACAGAACGTGGGCAGGTCATCTCAGAGCGTTTTAGAAAAATTCTTGGATTTGACCAAAAAACAGTGTTTTGACCCTATTTTAGGTGTGTCAATCAAAAAGTATTTGAAACCTACATGAATGATCAGCTGAAGAGTCCGTGCAGATCAGTATTGAGAGCAGGGGTCGGCATTACTTTTGAAAAACCTGATCGGATCGAATCTGATCGGATCGACAATTTCAAAAACCTGATCGGATCGAANAGCAAAGTTTCATTATTAAAATACATTTTTTATTATTTTAAAATACAATTCAGCCAATTCGCTATACAATTTAAATAAAAAAATTAAGTAATGAATTTTTAAAAAATTTTTAAAGAATTTTTAAAAAATCAACCCCAATTTCGACTTTATTAATTTCAATTTGTTGATAATATCTTCTCTTCAGCCTGAAACAGTGCCTACTAATGAAAATTACCAATCATTTATATTTGATATCGAAAATTCCCATTTAAATAAAAAATAGAAATTATAACAAACCATATCGATTAAGGGCTCTCTGTTGACAGATCGTGACAGTCGCGACGTGACTATTTGAATGAAAGAAACAACGTGATATATTAACACCCAATCAAAACCCTGGATTTCAGAATAGGCCGATTCCATAGGTCAGATTTGGGCTGATCCATCAATCAAATGTTCGGATTCCGCATTTTCAAATATTCACGATCTGTCGGTGAAGGGCGCTTAATCCATATATTCTGATGGCGAAAAATAATTACAAAGGTCATATTTTTATGTTTTTACCAGGTAATGCCGTTGATTAATTTTCCCCATGTTGACTCTGAATAATAGTTATCCCGTGTGTTACCCTTTGTATGATGCTGCATCATTGATGCAGTAAAATTTCAATCAAAATGTTGGTCACACAACTTTTAATCCAGCGTAGTATTTTAAATATTTTAAAATCCATGACAGTAGCACCTTATAAGAGTTAATTCGTCCGTGCATTAAAATAAGTAAATCAAAATATGATTATCAAATAATTTTGTCACAATATTTGCACAAGAAATTCAAAACTCTGTCCATATCTTGCATATTCAAAGCCATAGACTCCAGGCATATAACAATCTATTTGTTCTCCAAATTGTCTTAGTGCGCATCTTATCACGGTGATAACATAAAATAATAAAATCTTCATTTTGGATTTAAGTTAATTTTTTTTGTAATTTTATGGAAATTGTTGATTATTTACAGAACAATCTCTTGTCTGCCGTAAAGTCTACGGCTTGCTAAAATTTATTTATTCAAGATTGATGATACATACGCTTTTAATGGATTCCAGACTATCAGATTTAGATATAATTGAAATAGAATTTGATTTCAGTATCCAAAATGACGTCATATTCCCAAATTAAATTTTTCAAAATTTACCATTTAAAAAAAATTTAATGTGTTTGCTGGAGTAGTTTTTCTTAGCATTTATAATTTCATATTTAATCGATGTGATTTCTCTAGAATACAAAACAGAATAAGAAACAAAAACATTATTCAAAAATTGCAAGCGATTTAAATTTGGGATTATTTCTGGTGTCCCGATTTTTTCGACCAAACTAACATGATTTTGAAATGAACGAAGTCTGAGGGGTTACAGAAAGAAAAAAACTCCTTGGTTGAAATGTGACCAAATGATGAGCAAACTCTCATTTGTCTCCACTGGAGACTCCAGTAACCAACTTTTTTTTTTAATTTCTTATGCAATCCCCTAACGATTTCAGCAGTTATGTTCCAGTTAATATATATGCAAAACGATGATTGAACGATGTTTAGCGTTTTTGCTGAAATACTGCATAAAAATGATGTTTCCAAATATTTAAGCGGGGGTGATTGAATTTGTACATTTTCAAGGAATCGTACCGTACGACTCGTACCGTACGAGTCGTACGTCTGAACAGATGCAGATAAGACACTTCAGAGGAGTGGATAATATCCATTATATGGTAATTTTTGGCAAAATTTGAAAATTTGTTTTCAGCCGAAAACATTGAAATTTTGAGTTTTTTTCTAAATAACATGTTCAGGGATCAATTATAGGGCAGCCGAAATCACACAAACTTTTTAGAAAAGTTTGAGCAAATTAAACATCAAAAACAGAGTTTATTTTACTCAAACATGCCTTGTTTTTCAAAAGGTTTCCATAAATGATATTCCTTGTTTTTTAAAAATGGTTTCCATAATGGCAATGGGTTTCCATAAGGGGTTATGGGTTCCATTACCATGGTAATGGGTTTCCATCATAGAGGGTTTATAAATGGTCAGTTAGTGTACTTCTTCCATCCATCATTGGGTTAAACATGCGTTCTCCTGCTTTTTTCCATTAAACAAAGATCTTAATTTAGGATTTCTAAAGCTTAATTCAGAAACTTTTGAGATTTTCTGAAAATCAGGGAAATTGTTTGAAATTGCGTGCTAAGAAACTGTTTTTTATTCTACGCAAGAAGATAAAAATTTGGTCGTATGTGACCAAAAACAGACATTTTGGACGTTTTTATAAAACATTTTAGTAGTAAAAGTATAAATGTCATTTTCGGAAAATAAGATGCTCAATGAGCTTAGCTCATTGAGTCAAGAATACTTAATTGAGCGTAGTTTTTCAATTTCGCTATAATTGGGAGTAAATTCACTAAAAAGTGAGGGAAATTGACAAATTTTAACATAAAGGTTATAATCAGAAAATATAAATGCCAGCAAAAAAATCCTTTGGTATGATTTCCTGTAAACTATATCCCCTATTCACACTTTTGTGAATATCCCGGCCCTACTACAAACTTAAACTGTGTACTTAAAACACACTTCCTAATCAGAGCCGGGATATTCACAAAAGTGTGAATAGGGGATATAAAAAACTATGGTCTGATTTTGAAAACTAAGGATTTTAGAGAAGTTATTTCATATAAATTTAACCGCGGTTAACCAGATGGTTTGTGGAAGTGGTACTAAATTTTCAAAAGGAATCGCAAGATGATGATAGATTTGTCACATGCACTCCTCATAAATATCTCATCCACATCTGTTTAGCCCTACGATGATAAAACTAATAAATAAAGGCATCATGATTCGCCCATACCACCTCCTTAAGGGGGTACTGGTCGCTGTAATTGAATTTTCTCGATAAAAAATTAGCCATACAGAGCTTTATGGATACTAGTCAGATGAGCCATAGGCCAAACTTAATATCGTCCAGTTTTTCTAATTTCGCTATATTTTTTCTCGAATGAAACCACCGTTTTTTGACGATTATTCGCCAGAAAAACTATCTCCCCCTAGGAAAAATTTTAAAATTCGGTCAAATTTTTAAAAAAGCTGGCTAGCACAAAAACAAAACTTTATCTTGGTCAATTTTAGAGATTTTGACCCCAAACTCGAAATATGATTTTTTTGAAGATTCATGAAAAAAGTTTTCAAAAAAAAAGTGCTACGATTTTTTTGAGAAGGCTAATAAGAAAGCCACGAAAACACTGATCAGAAAGTTGGCACACGTCAAGGTGATATTTTGAAGTTTAAGTGGTTTTATTAATGCAAACGTTATTTTTGAAATTCGCTTTCAAAAAAATACTGAGAAAAAAATCAAAAATTTCGAAAAAAATTGTTTGATAATTTGGTCGGTAGTAACCTTTTTATCACCCAAAATGAATTTGGAGCAATTTCAATGCCTCAAAGGCCTCATAAAACCAGCGACCAGTGCCTCTTTAAGGGTTCAAGGACTTTGATTATAATATCTGTTTAACGGGTTATGTTCGGTGAACTTTCTTTTCAGGGGCTTGAATGAAATTTTGTTAACAAAACGGACTTAGTTCAAATTTCGCCGTTAACGGGATTAAAGGACACACCTGTTTAATTTTTTCAACACATTTATCGAACTGCTTTAGTCTAACAGCTTCAGCAAGTCTGCACTTAGGTAGCCAAGGAATTTCTAAAATGAAAACAGAAAGTCCCGACAGTTTGACAACATTATTCTCGATACAAACGAAAAAAAAAATTTCATCCTTTGTGATTTTCTGATAGATTTTAAGAAATCATGAAAAAAGGATCTATGCAAAAAATTTTCAAAATTTCACCAGAAAAGTATTCAAAAACGCAAAATTGTTTTTAAAATTGCCTTTTATTTGGATTGAAATTTTTAAAATAATTCAAGAATAATTTTAAGCCAAATGATAGGCATTTTTTTTCGAAAAATGCTGATTTTTGAAAAACGGAACATTATTTGTCAAACATTAAGATTTAAAATGTCATTTTTGATCAAAAACATTGAGATTTGGAATTTGGCTACATGTAATAAAATGCTTCTCATCCCTTAATTGACCCAAATATCAGTTCGAATAAAGAATCACAGGTGGAAGAAAAAGACCGATAACAGCCTAGTGCCGAAACTAAGCTCGAAGCTCATTTTTCGAAATTGTTTTCAAGTGACCATTAAAATATTACGTGGTTTGGGTTAAATTTTCAAAAAAACCTCTCTTCGTGTTTTGAGCTAGCTTATGCCAAAAATTGGGCGGAATTCCAAAATGTAACCTTGTAGGAGATAGATTTTCCGGCGGCTAATGTCCAGCTTGCTTCTGGATTAAAACTGAATCCTAAACAGTGACTTATCATCAAAACGTTGCATAATAATAAAATTATATAAAGTCGTTGTTTTAAATAAATCTTACATTTCAAGAAATTGGTCAAAAAATAACATTTTTGCAGAGAACGCAGTGAAGCTACATATTTTTGAAAATTTACTAAAGTTCTTAATTATACTTTTTGTTTAATGTTTTAGTAAAGTTATTTCTACAAAAAAAATCACTGTGTTTTGTCAAAGCTTTTCCTGAATATCATTCTGGAAAACAATTCTGAGTTTTTCTCTAATAATTTTTTGAAAAATAATTTCTCTTGCTTGCTCAAAGTTAAAAAAATATTCATTAAAAAATATTTGAACAATAGTAGATGTCACTGACTCAGACAGTATGAGGCAACTATGAAACTTTATATCGGTTTAAATCCCGAATAGCCTAGACACCCCTCTTAAGCTTTTAGTACTTGTAATGGTACTACAACAATGATACTACAACGTTATGTAAATCTATAATCTCAAATTGTATCAAATTTTTGCCTCTAGTGATTTGACAAAGATTAAAAATTAAAGGATTATATTTCACCCGTAAACTTTTTTTACATAATTTTATCAAACTTTATAAAAATGACCAGAGAATTTGAAATAAAAAAGACAGATCTTTCCATAAGTGCAAATTTACACAAAAAGCTTTATTGTTCCCGGCTGGCCACCTTTTGCTTGCTTGTATTTATTTTAATTTTAGTGGGCCAGATCTCAAGGTTAGTTTAAGCGAAAGATTTTGATGATTCGTTGGATCGATTTTTGAGTTAAATTTTTAAAATTCAGCATAATGAGCCCATTGAAGCCGGCAAAAAAACTTTACAGAACTAGACCGAAAAACTATCATTTACTCGAGAAGAAAACCAAAAAAATATTAAATAGAGACACAGAAGTAGCGGCTGTTATAGAACCAACAGAAAAAAAGAAATCAATAAAGCATGATTGGGAAAAGTTTGACAATATCGAAATAGGACAAAATTGTTCTGCTGAATTAAGATGGTTTAATCCATCTGAAAACCGTAAAATTATAGCAATTTCAAGCTTTCCTGGGTCTGGAAATACATGGAAAGGTTACTTAATGACTGCCCTGAAAAAGGTAATACATTTTTGATCGATTTTTTTAATTAAATTCTTGATTTTTGCAATGAAACCGGTCATTTAAAATAATCCAAAATTCTAATTTTTGCTAGGTAAGATTTTATATGGCCCATTTTTTCTAGCCAAAGATAGGACGAATTGAAATAAAAAATTTTGGAACTCAAGAATGAGTATCAATTGCATTGGCGAATCTTGGTTTTGAGATTTTTCTGATGTACCAAATTGGTACTACCAATCAGATATAAAAATGTATACACTCAAAAGATGTGCCATAACCATAAATTTTGACCAACTACGGCGCTGAAGCCGAAAGTTAATTTTAATTTGCCTACCGAATTTTATTTCGGCTCCAGGACCATTTATGGTCAAAATTAAGATCCATGTTTCATAATACCGGTTACAAAAAAACATTTTTTGAAAGTAAAAATTTTCGGTCGATTTTGACTGACTGGCACATCAGAAAGTGACCAAAAATAATCCACTGTCGGAGAGGAACTTTTTCTGTTGACATTTACTTGTATGTTGTTTTTTGAATTTTTACTCCCTGCAGACTCCATGGCGGAAAAAGTCCAATTCCAACCGATTTTGCTTTAAAAAATCTCATAAAATCTGTTGAATTTATTTCATTATCTAGCATCATCATTTGTCAAAGTTATGATATTTAAATAACCTAAAGTAAGTCTCGTCATTTGATTCATTTGGCAACAGGTTACTGGACTGGAAATAGGCGTGCATCAAATACTTTGAAGAAAGCAGGATGGCTAGCTGAAGATACTCCTTGTGATGATCGAACAACTGTTGCACAGAAAACGCACGCTCTATCAAGAAATCAACGTAAGTAGACAAAACTGGGAGTTTCAGGAGGGACTGTCTGTCAAAAATTTTTCCAGTAAATAAGGCGGTATTCTAAAATAGCCATGAAGAAACTTTTATGAAAAAAATTGTTTAATTTTAAAGAAATTGTTAAATTTTGAAGAAAATTGTTAAATTTTGAAGAAAATTGTTAAATTTTGAAGAAAATTGTTAACCTGTACGCACCAATAATTTCTTACCCCGGTACGCACCACTCGTACATAATTGTACGAGCACTTTTCAAAAAATCATAAAAGCAGTACCACTCATCCGATTAAAACGTAAAGGCTGAGGCACATAGTTTAAACAATTATCTTTAACCTAATTTTTATTTAATAACAATATATCGATTTTAAAGTGGTCAAACACTACACTATTGCGCCCCCGGAAGAGACATTTTCGATATTTTTGTCTATATTTCAAAACCCATACATTTTCAAGTTATACATTTTAATCACATATTAAGTATTGAATAATTTTCTTGACANTTACCGGTTGGTTCAACATGCTATCTTAAAAATATGATTCAAAACGTCTTCCAGAGATTACGAACAAACTTATCAGAATGTTTTATTCACTTCCTATGTCTATGCCGAGAGAAATAAGCAATTCAAAAAGTCCATTTTGCCTATAGAACCCCCTTAAGGTGGTCAAAAATTGTTTTTTTTCGTTTTTTCAACACAAAGCAAAATGAGCATCTTTTTTCGCAATGCTAACTAACTTTTTTGTGTAGAACGTAAAATTCTGCTCCAGATTAACGTCTCAAATTTTATGCACAGTAAGGATCACGTGGTGAATCACCGGAAATGGAGGTGTCCGAAAACTCGAATTATTTCAAATCAATGATTTAGGGTGCTGAAAACTTTGTGGAAACGGTATAAGCAACTATTGGTCTCATATGACAACAAGTGGTGCTAGAGGCGATTCTATGATTTGGTGGTGTACACAGCAACACGGTATTTAGCATTTACAGGAAAGCTCATAATAAGAAATAAATGAAAGTAACCATCAAATAGGAAATTTTTCGAAGATTCATTTAAATTAAATTAATTTTTTCAGAATTTTTTTTTAAATTTTGCCGATCGATGATTGGTTGAAAAATAAAAATGCTCAAAAGTCACTTTTGACACCGGAAATGAAACCGCATGATTTAATTAAACTAGAAAACATATTTTTAAATTGTGTTACAAATCAGAAAATGCTTGTTGAGGCTACTCAAAATGACAAAAATTGTCAATTTCAGGGGGTATGCAACTCTGATTTGACATTTTCTTGGTGAAATATACTGAAAACTTAGAGCTCATGAGAAAAACCGAAAATGCTAATTTGTAGATCTTTCCTTAATCTCCAATAAAAAGTGATTTTTAATTCAATTTTGTTAAAAAATAAGCCTCAAAACGGCCGATAAAGGGTGAGTTTAAATATTTATAAAATTTTGTTGAAACCTGATCCCCCAATCGGCCGATAAAAGGGCATTATATATTTTGTATTTAATTTTGTTGCAAAATGAGCCCAAAATTTGCCTGAAATCGGCTGAAGGCCGATAAAGGGAGATTTTTAATTTAATTTTGTTGAAAAATGAGTCTCCAATCGGCCAAAGGCCGATAAAGGGGGATATTATATTTTGTATTTAATTTTGTTGAAAAATGAGCCCCAAATCGGCCAAAAAAAGTTTTCAAATTTTTGAATTTGAAATAAAATTTTAAAGTCAGCGACGAATTCTCTATGGGCTATTTTAAAAAACTGCAGAAAAACTTCAAAACCTATCAAGACCTTTGCGACGCCGAAGCGTACTTCATACGTATTCTCCGACTACCACTTAATGATCAAAACGATCATAGAAATTTCGCTCTATTTTAAAGTGGGCCAAAAAAATTAATTTTCTCTGCCCACAATTAAAATTTCAATTCTTAAAGCGCTCTAGATTTCCGATCTGGAAAGTCTTGAAACAACTAAGACTTATAATTTTAATACCTGAAGATGCTTTAGCGAAACGTTGTAACCAAATAAAAAATAATAAAATTAATTTTTGAAAAAATTATCTAATTTTGAAAGAAAATATACAATTTTTTTTTAAAATTTCATAATTTTTAATAAAAATTAAAACTTTTGTTAAAATTCGAAATTTCAACTTAAATTGATCAATTTTTTTAGTCACTTTCTTCGAATTTCAAACTTTTCGGAATTTTTTTTTATTATTTTCAATTTTATTAAAGAGTTTTTTGCTTGAAATTTGACAAATTTGTCACAAATTATAAAATTTTCTCAAAAATTTGGAAATTTTCTCAAAAATTTGACAATTAATTTCAAATTCGACAATTTAATATAGAATTTGTACATTTTATTTCAAAATTAGACAATTTTTTCGAAAATAAAACTTAAATTTCAAACTTTATATTTCAAATTCAAAAATTTGAAAACTTTTTTGAAAATTTGGCAATTTTTTCTGCTCATTTACCGACCGATTTGAGGCTCATTTTTTAACAAAATTTAATAAAAAATATAATTTCCTCCTTTATCGGCCTTCGGCAGATTTGGGGCTCATTTCGCAACAAAATTAAATACAAATATAAAATTCCTCTTTATCGGCCTTCGGCCGATTTCGGGCTCATTTTTCAACAAAATTTCATAGAAAATCCCCTTTATCGGCCCATTTTGGGCTCATTTTGCAACAAAATTAAATACAAAATATACAGGGTGTAAGATTTTTCCCTTCTTTTTTTCAAACTGGTTACACTTGATTTCCGCCGTTTTGATTGTTTGAATCTGAGAAAGACGTAGGTTTTCTCAGATTCAACCAATCAAAACGGCGGAAATCAAGTGTAACCAGTTTGGAAAAAAGAAGGGAAAAATCTTACAGCCTGTATAATGCCCTTTTATCGGCCGATTGGGGGCTCAGTTTTCAACAAACTTTTATGAAAATTTAAAATCACCCTTTATCGGCCGTTTTGAGGCTTATTTTTCAACAAAATTGAATTAAAAATCAATCTTTATCGAAGATAGATTTTGCAGTTTTGAAAGTGTCTTATTGTAAACATACTGTACCTTTTTGGTGTAATGGTTAAAAATTATTTGTGACGCATTTTTTTGCAAGATTAAAGAAAGATCTACAAATAAGCATTTTCGGTTTTTCTCATGAGCTCTTAGTTTTTAGTATATTTCACCGAGAAAATGTCAAATCAGAGTCGCATACCCCCTAAAATTGACAATTTTTGTCATTTTGAGTAGCCTCAACAACCATTTTCTGATTTGTAACACAATTTAAAAATATGTTTTCTAGTATAATTTAATCATGCGGTTTCACTTCCGGTGTCAAAAGTGACTTTTTAGCATTTTTATTTTTCAATCAATCAGCGATCGGCAAAATTTCGAAAAATTTTCTGAAAAAATTAGTTTAAATGAATCTTCAAAAAATTTTCTATCTGATGGTTACTTTCATTTATTTCTTATAATGAGCTTTCCTGTAAATGCTAAATACCGTGTTGCTGTTTACAGTGTGAACTTTACACCACCAAATCATGGAATCGCCTCTAGCACCACTTGTTGTCATATGAGACCAATAGTTGCTAATACCGTTCCCACAAAGTTTTCAGCACCCTAAATCATTGATTTGAAATAATTCGAGTTTTCGGACACCTCCATTTCCGGTGATTCACCACGTGATCCTTACTGTGCATAAAATTTGAGACGTTAATCTGGAGCAGAATTTTACGTTCTACACAAAAAAGTTAGTTAGCATTGCGAAAAAAGATGCTCATTTTGCTTTGTGTTGAAAAAACGAAAAAAAACAATTTTTGACCACCTTAAGGGGGTTCTATAGGCAAAATGGACTTTTTGAATTGCTTATTTCTCTCGGCATAGACATAGGAAGTGAATAAAACATTCTGATAAGTTTGTTCGTAATCTCTGGAAGACGTTTTGAATCNAGATTTCATTAATTATATTAAACTACTTTCCTTCTGATTTTTGCATAATTGTTAGATTCCACATCTATTTTGTTAATTACCAAAAGTGCAAACTTATATTCTAGTTATAATATCAAAATTAACTTCAATATTTAGAAAATGTCAAAATTAGTGTTTTACATGTATTTAGATTTGATTACAGGAAACATCTATATTTGCGATTAATAAGCGCATTTAATTTTATGTGAATCTAGATATACTCATTCTGATGCGGCACGATTCATATGATTTCCTTAAGAATACGCAGCTTGGCAATGCCGTTCAACATCAACTTTGCCTGTACCACTAAGAGTCGGGTCCTTACACTGCCCTGGAGAATTGCCGCGAGCTATAAGAAGCTTGCGTGCGCCTTTAGCAATTTGTTGCCTTCGGAGAGAATTGCCGCGGGTTTTGATGCGATAGTTTGATTTTCAAAGGATTATTTTGCATCATTTCGCAAATTGGTGTGTATGAAAATATGGGTACAGTCTCAATGATTAAATATTTGTAACCTTTTTGAAACAACGCTCGATTGTCAGCTCGAACTTCCTCGGCGGTTTTTCAGAAAACAAAATGAGCATATTTATCTAAAATGAAGAAAATAAAAGTACAGTATGAAATTGCTTATAAGATATACTACCATTATATATATTCGCACTTGCATAGTAGGCCGTACGGAGATTATCTGAAACTAAACCCGTCAAGTTAATTTCTTGAGTTTATATGGTTCACTTGTAATCGAAAAAATGATCCCACATGACAAAATTTTGACACCTGGTGTCAGAATGTGAGTATTAAAAACAACCTTTGGGCTCTAAGGCGCTTTAAACCTGTGAATTATTCATTTTAGTTTTATGAACGGATCGCGCACAAAAACATTTAGCAACCATGAAAAAATTTTTAATTTTTCGAAAAAAAAACTACAATTATTTCGAAAAAAAAATTTTCGAAATTTTTAATCGGTCCATGAAGAAATTGATGAAAAATCGTACAGCGGAACGCACGAAAACGCAATTATATGGCCAACATTCCTCCGTGCATTTTATGTGTTGTTCGACAAAAATTTTATATTGCTATCCGATATCAAATTTTGGATGGATGCAGGCCCCCCATGGGAAAGAAAAAAAACCAACTTCCCCCAAAAATCGTCCCCCAAAAATTAAAACAATAAAGCATTAATACATTTGTGAAAACGTTTCGACCAAAAAAAGCTTTCGGCCCAGTATCCGACCTATGCATAGGCTATTCAGCATAGTTATCAGCTATTAGATACTCTCTGGTGTGTGCGGAAAATATCGTCGATAGATCCGCTGATTAGTATACGAACTATACCTGTATAATAGAAAAAAAGCATGCCCAAAAACAAGTTATCTAGAAAAAATTCCTAAGAAATCCAGACCAAAATAAGTTTTTTCCGTCTCGAGAAGATGTTTTGACCGTTGTTTGAAACACATCGTCAAAGAGCATTTCACCGATGTTCAATTTTAAAAACGAAACTATTTCAAAATTTTTTGCTTTTTTTCAACAGCGTTCAATATTTAAGGTCGAAGATTTATTTCGAGGAAAAATTTTAACAATAGCGTATAATTCTTCCTCAAATACCCTGATCGTTTTCATCGAATTCGCGCGTCTAAGTCTAATTGATGCACGCCAAGTCCGAAATGCCATATAAGAATGATAGCATTTCAACTTCTTTAATGGATTTAACTCAACCCGTTTTCATAACAGGCTTCACCTGGCCCATGAAACTGAAAATAAATTTTGCTTTTGAGACAGCCAAGGTCGAGTTCAGGAAAATTTCCACATGACGAATTTCAAACGAAAATAAAAAACGGTAAAAAACATGAAATTCAAAATAATATTGTTTTTTTTTTTGCAAATTTTAAAATCTTAAGCTAAATTCTGATTGGTTTTAATTTATACAATAAGAATATCTTTATTTGATAAGTTTTCGAATTAAGCTTTTTAGCTGATTTGGAACTATTACTTATTTAGTCAATGGAACATGTTAATAGATATTTTGTTTTTTCGATTGAAAAAAAAAGAAAAAAAAAAAAAAAAAACACGGAATAATGAAATAAATAAAATGTCAGTTTTTTGCTTATTTTTACCCTCTGGACAAAAAAATAATAGTAACTAACAGCAAAATTTACATTAAGGGGGTGCTGGTTTCTACATGTGATACGACGTGATAAAATTAGCCAGCAGGGCTTTCAGAAACTTTGACCTAATCCAGAACTGCTTCTACTACCATTCGGGAGTTTTTGATTGGTGCGTAGCGTTTAGTATTAACTTATTAACTCCTACAATGTCACATTTCTGGACTCATGTTCATGCACATGCGTGACATGGTGTTAAATCAACTAAAGTGTAGCGTATAACATAAAGATTCATTATCAACATTATTTTTCACTTGTTAAATGTCAATTCAATAATTTGCTTACATATTGTTGAAAACAAAACTGTAAAAAAGGTTAATTTAAAGAGCAAATGGAAAGAAATATATACAATCTCTCTTTTTAGCACGATCACACAATTAAGGGATAAGTTACAATTTAGTCTCCTAATTGACAGTTTGAAATTTGTAGTATTAAACGTCAACTCATTCGGGTGCTCGAACTGCAAAAAAATTGCGATGTTTTTATTAAAAATTTTCAAAACATCAGCTCTCAAAATGAAAAAAGAACATTTAATGAGCAGGTTCAAGCCACTTCAAGTTCATACGAAAGCTTTCATATACCCAACAAAATGAAGAGGTTCGACTTTTTAATAAGAATAATTAGCAATCTATGGTGAATATGTACTGAACGTTCTAGAAGAGCAACAAAAAGTCAAATTGTTTTTAGATTTGTTACAAGGAAATGTGCGGTCTGGCGACTGTCAGTAATAATTGAACAGTCCTAATGATTTTTCAGAGAAATCGACTCTTCGATTATTTGGAGAGTATACGATCTATGAGCTAGCGGATGGACTGGAAATTTCGGTAAGGTGATATAGAGTAACAATAATACGTATTTTGAAGAATGTACTTAAATTACAGTAAAAGAGTTGGAGGTGAACTCTGAAACTTTGTGAGACTTGTTCTGCATTGACGACCAGAAGTCCGAGATGATAAGTCTCGTACGAGGAAATATCAAGAAGAGGGTGGAAGTAAGTCGTATGGAAAGAAGTCTTATGTTTTGAAAGTAAGATGACGGGACGTTTGTGTAATACTATTATATGTCCGGGAACTCTAAATTGAGGGTTTAGTTTGAGCCACAGAAGTTTGACTGGTAGATTTGAGTAGATATTTGTGTGATCTTGAACGAAAACCTGATTTTGTAATTTTCAGGGTCGACGTGAGTGTTTGTGCACTTCGATGTAAGGAAGGAAAAGGAGGAGTTTTCTGAAGAATAAGAAGCCGTCTAAGAGACCTAGTTTTATTTTCAAAAATTGAATTAACATGGGTAGGAGTAAATTTTGAAAAAAAAATAGACTATGTGTCAAGCCGTAGCCTTGAATAGTGAGCGGTCAGCGTGAGTCATTTGGCCGGGCTATTGGGGTAGATGTGGAAAAAGTCGGTTAAGAATGATGGGGGATCGTCGGCTGCATAGCGCTTGGTTTTGAGGGTGCCAGGAGTTTGTGTTGTGCAAAATTAGTAAAGGACTGTGAAATAGCGGTGTAATAATTTCGCGAAAAAAGAGAAAAACGCACGTAGACTTCAATGAGTTTAAGAAATAGTTGATTCGATCACGGTAAAGGTGCTACAGGTTCAGCGAAATGGAGTGGGTCCTTGGAATTGGGTATTAAAGGGTAGTCATGGGTCAGCCGCGAAGATTAGTCAGTGGGAGTTAGATACACGTTTTTTATGTTTTAACGAGGTGTACGGGTCCAAAAATCGGAGTTTAAGGGTAAGAGGTTGTACATTGTATGCGAAAGGAGTGACCAGGCAAGATGAAAAGGTCGAGCGCTGAAGGAGGGCTTCGGCCGATTATAATGCGGCGATTTAGGGTGCATGTACGATTAGTAGGTCAATAAGTCACGTTGTGAATGACGTTTTGAAACCATCTAGATGAAAATATTTCAGCGGGGAATATGTGGCTGGTCAGAGAATGCGAGTCGGTTTATCAGCGCGCTGTAAAGATCTTGGAGTGTCTGGTGGTAGGCCGAGATGGCGCGAGAGTGGGATGCTTGAAAAAGCGGCGGAGAAGGGAGGGAGGAGGCGGAGTCAAAGAGATTCGTAATAAGTATAGTCCAGCCTTCGAAATATTACACCGGAAACAAAAGATTAAAACTAGGTACGAAGTAAGCTAAATAGAACGAGAGTTCAGCAGTGAAAAAGAATTTGGGGCTTAAAACAAAAACTCGATCGGCCTTTTATTTCAAGATAGAAAGATTAAAGTGATGTTTCCGAAAATACTTTAGGTCAAGGGGGGTCTTCAGTGTAATATATTTAGAATGTTCAAGTATAAAAATGGCGATTAGCTACAGTAGTAACGAGACAGATGTCACCTCAGGGGGTGCTGAAGTGGGTTTGTCGGCTTATGTAACTTATTTCGGTATAATTGACAATGTTTGCCTATCGTTGAAGTATATGCACATTTTTGACCAAAATAAAGCGAAAGTAGGAATAATAAGTGGAGAATAATATCATCTGCTGTTCTGGATTGGCCAAGAAGGCAATCAAGAACGTAAACTCGCTTTGTGGTGCATCTGTGTTTGCTCTTCGTTCGCTAATGTCACTATAAAGACATTTTATAAAAAATTTGAGTCCCTTAACCTTAGAAGCGTCAGCCGATTAATCGAAACTTGAAACTTTCAACTTTAAAAATGGACTAGTAAGAATACTCTACAGACTTTGGTAAAAATTCGCGGGATAAAGTTTGCGCAGGTGAATTCTAAAGTTAATTAGATTGATTATCACGAGCCGCAAAAAGTTATTTTGTGCTTACGTTTTTTACAGGATTTCTGGAAGATAAGACGAAAACGCTGATTTTATAAAACTGACTGACATACGAAAAATTGAGGAAAGTCAGTTTTAGGAAAGTCTCTTTAAGTTATGTATTACACGAGACAAGTTTTGCGTAATCTCTAATTGTTTTTTCGGTGAAAGTACGAAAGCGTCAATATTTCGACAATAAATCAATTGATTTAAAAATCCTCTGGAAGCGGCGATGTTTAGTAAAACGATGAACATAAGAATATATTTTCAAGTGAATCAGGTTTTACATGATCTTAATTACATCAAGAAATATGGGTGAAATAGGATCCAAACATAATATTGATACATTTTGAAGAACAATTGATATAGCTTTACTATATTTATATGTTTCGACTTTTTGCTGAAAATAAAAGTTATTGTGAAATACGAGACTTTTTATTCTACGAATATTTGCAAATCGAATTAAAATTGATAGGAACATAAGATAAATGTTTAAATTTTGCGAAAGAAAACAATATGTTGTAAAAAATTAAGATTTCAATTAGGTAAAGGTCAAATGTTAATATTGTAAAATTCCATTTATATAAAAAACTTCCGGATTTCTGCTGTCAAACATAAAACTGTAGACACTATTGATTATTGTAGTTACAAGCAAAGTTTCAAAGTAAGTAAAATCGTCTTGGAGCTTCCAAGTAAGGGACCTCCGAAGCATTTAAAAAAGTTGCGGCCGAGGTTCAAAATTAGCTATTATTAAAGCTATTATTAATAGCCTTTCATGAGGCTATAGCTGAGGGTTTGTTTACAAAAAGGATCTTATGAAATACACCTTAATTTTCTTTATATGATCAATGATAAAAAGTAAATTCTTTTCGAAATTTATTTGATATTCTAGAAATTCTATTTAATTCTACAAAAAAATTTGAAAGGATCAAGGTTAATTAAATCGCACGTGATACTACTCAGGTAGGGCCTAGCTAATGTAGGTTAATTTGGAATAACTGCGCGTCTGCTCGTTTTACCTTATAACTTTCGCGACTGCCATATCTGTGAAATCTAAAAAATTTTTAAAATAGTTCAAAATATTCATGATAGAAGAATAACGGTATTAGAAAAAAATTTTTAGTTTTTCTCGATTTAATAAAATTTTTGATTTTGTTTACAATAAAGGCAAATATGGGTATAAAGAGTACACTCTGGCTGAATTGTTACAAGTAATTAGTTTTTCAAAAAACAAATCGTTTTTGGATCTTTACTTAGATCAAAATAGAGTATAGTGGGAATGACTTCGCAAATAAATAGTTTTTGTCAAGATAGTGTCTAGGAATAGTGAATAAAGGATCTTTTTGCAATTGTACTCAAAACAGTTTCGCGTAAACTGGCGTTATGTGGAATTTTAAATCAAAATTTGTATGAAATAGTATCTTGGAAGTAAAACGCTGTAAGCGATATATGAATCGCTTTCAATCATTTTGTGCATAAAATTTAAAGCCGTAGCATCCGAAAAAGTTTCTAGCAAATAGTTGTAAGATTCACATTGTTAAATTTATTAATGTGTAATAAGGAGAAGGTTCTGCGATCATTTTTGGCTGATTTAAAGTGGCTTTAAGCTTTCAAAAGGCTATAAGTGGTGAGGTTTAAATGTCTTTTTTAGTTTTAATTTTCAAGTTATTTGGGGCGCGTCAGGGAACTGGTTAGGGTTATGTTTGATAGAAATAAGCGAGAGTTGAAATTGGACAGCTTTAAAGCCATTTGATGATATCTTATAAGCGCTATAGACTATAGTTCGGGCGGTTGTCCCCTGAGCGAAACCTAGACACTTGGTTGCAGAAAAGTATTTGTCTCAAAAATTTCAATTCTTGAAATTGCGAACTCTTTTCCGAGAAATTTTGAGCAAGGGCTTCGGTGAATTGTTTCTATAAAAATGCTGCAAAAATTGTGATTTTGGATGATGTTTATTTGCAGAGAAATGCAAGGGAATGGTTTTGACAGACATAATTCGACCGCCTCAGACGCCCAGGAAAGAAAGATATAAGGACTTTTTCGACTTCTCTTGTCCTTTCAAAATGCATTGTTTTTATTGAAAGACAGAAAATATCAAGTCACGTTTTGACATGCAAAAAAAATCGAAAAATTCAGTGGAAGGCTCCATTTGAAAAGGAAGGACGAAAAAAGGCAAAGATTTTTGACAAAATAGTAAAGTTTCTCAAACTTGTTTTAGAGGATTCTGAACTGAACTCAGTGTGTATCTTTCCCTGTTGATACCAAAGTAAATTTAATGACATAGCTATGCACAGCAGTTTGACTGTTGAAATCTTGAAGGCGCTAAAGAGCAAAATGTGAAATATTAATCTGCGAATAAAAATGTAGGACAGAATCGATAAATTGTCCTCTGTGAAGATTGAAACTAAAAAACTGTCGAAGGTGTTATCATCTTAATAATGTTTGGGGTCAATATTTGCCGGCTATTTGGGTCAGTATTATGTTTTATAATATTTTTTCTTAAAGTTTGTTTGGATGATAGCACTTGGCTAAAAGACGCTGACTTTAGAGGGTACGGCAAGCAGGATTTGGGACATTTTAGGATCGGTGCTCTAAAAAAACGGAACAAGTTAATACGAAATTCTGAAAACTAAAAGGAAAGATCGTATCTTTTGCTTCGCCAAAAGTTAAAAACAGAGTGTTCTTTTGAGCACCGCACAGACAATGTGAGGGAGTTAAGGTGTCTAGAAACTGATTTTTGACTTCAATGTCTTTTATCCGGGAAAACGGCTTAATGGAAATTGATACACTTTGTAGAGAATAGACAATTACTGACGAGGGTTGGACAGTATCGATATGTTGTGCGAAAAATTTCGATCGACTTGTTCGTAGAATAATGAAAGTATTTCATGATATTTGAATTTGAGCTCAGTTTTCTCAACACGATTCGATACAGATTTTTAAATTGGTATTATAGGCGACACATGTTTCTCATTTCTAGTGAATAATTTGGTTTTAACATCGGCTTCCGATTAATAAGAAAATGCAGATGTAATTCAGACGGAAAGTATAAGTTGTTCAGGATGTCAGAAAAAGAAAATTTCATCGTGATTTGAGCTGTAATACCATCAAATTAAGCGCAGAGGTCTTACTTGAAACAAAAAATTGCGTCACGTCAGGTAAAATTTTGATCCGTCAAATCAAGAAAATATAAAAATTCCAAACTCGAAACGAAATTTTCGTCGAAAAGATTCGATAGTTTTTTTTTAAATTAATATAGATCGTGCAACATTGTCTTCATTGTCCAGTGAAAACGTTTTTAAACATCGCTCCTGATGTTATCGAAAATTGGCATTTGGTTTCAAACGGAAGTCAATTTTTGGAGTTTCTCTAGAATGTATTTTCATCGATGTCGAAAGTACCGTCAAGAGTTGAAGCTGACTGGCAAAGAGAACGTGGAAGTAGAAATAGGTGCCATCTTCATCTCTTATTTTGTTCATTTAAAATTGTAGGTTATGTTTTTTTCTCTAAAAAAATACTTAGAAAAATGCTAAAAAACTCGAAAATGTTGTGAGAAAAATCTCAAAATTGTTTTTTTATGAAGAAGAGCAGAAATGCATTTGGTGCATCTGAGGCTATTTGGTGCGAGTTAGTTAGTCCGACGCCTGAATTAAAAATACCGTTGAGGTACCAGTTAAGGCTAATTCGGGTCTAAAAACTTAAAATGCAACAGCTCTCAGTGAAAGAAATGTCCAAAGGATGGCTATAGAACAACAAATCTTCAACATTTGTTAAAGTATAAACGAAGTTGCTGTTAATGGATTAGGGTATTCTGAAATGTCTCAAAATGTCGAAAAAGACATTGAAGAATTATCAGAAAATGGCATTACTTTTCAGAGCCAGAAATACAAAGTTAAAAATAGAAAACAGTATTAAAATAGAAAAAAATTCTAATAATCAACTTTGTCTTGGTTAAGCCCCTCAACCTCTTGACTATCTAAAAGCAAAAAATTTGTCGGGGAGCCAAAACGGCGCAGGAAGACATCGTCACAGACCTATGTGCAATTCAAATATGTCATAGAGTTGCTAATTGTTATTTCCAAAAATATTGTTGAAAATTTTATACGATAGCCTTCGAAAAGTTATTTTTCCTACTCTTTTTTTAGATTTCGTCAAAATTCTTAAAAAAATTAATGTGTGAAAACGATACATAATATCAAAATTCTGGAAGCAGTTTTAAGGACATAATTTGAGGATTCTTTTGATATAATAGTTATTTTATCTGCAGTCTCTATCTAAGAATAAGTTCTTTACAAAGTATTTTTATGAAACTAAAAATAAGGAAGAAAAAGAATACTTTCAAAAAAACTTATTCTTTCGAAAGAGATTGAACGCAAATTTAACCCAAATAGAGCCGACAAAGCAATGCGATCAAAATATAGACTAAGGTGGTACGTCATTTGAGTCTTTCAGCTGATTAGCAATATTTCAATTTTACTTATATAACATTCGAGCGCGCGCGATATAATAATGTTGTAAGTCGATTTCAAGATATCATATTCAAATGCAGAACCAGCCTTCATAGCTAAAGTTTCACTCCTAAATGTAACTTATTGTCATTGTAAAATGTATGTTGTCAAGAAATACAAGGTGAGTGAAATTCTTTATCTTTCTCCTCTTATTACGTTTAAAAACTTCGAAATTTACAAATATTACGTTTGTCTTAATTTATCCTTGTTAATAGTGACAAATAAGTAAATGATATCATTTCCCCAGTTCACGTGATAACGCTCAAAGTCAATGCTTTAGATAGGCTTTTGGGTTGAGGAAGTTTTCGTTTTCTGGGTGTAGAGGTACTCAAGATTAGTCCAAAAATCGAAAATTGTTGAATTAAACTTTCACAAATGACAAAATAACGACTATGCAGAAATAACATATGCCGCATTTTTCAGCACAAGAAAGAAAATGATTCTCAACTTTAAGCACAGTTTTTGCAGAACATTGAATTAAAAACATAGATATTTGTGTCGTATGTAGATATGGCTAAAAAATTAAAAAACTGCAAGAAGAATGTATGTGGTTCGTAAACTTAATCAAATTTCGCAAGAGCAATGTCAAAATTCGAGAAATTAACAACATTTCAAAAAATTTTGTCAAATTCAAAAAAAAATGTGAAGAATAAGAATTGTCAAAATGTAAGAAATTGTCAAATTTAAAAAGATATTGTAAACTGTCACACATGCAAATTCCAAGAAAGTTAAAAAAAAGCAAATTAACAAGAATTAGTCCAATTTTAAGAATTTGTCAAAATTTTCAAGAAATTTGTCAAACGGTCACCAACATTGTCAAATGTTCCTAAAATTGGTCAAATTGGAAAAGAAATATAAGTAGAAAATTTAAGAACTTTTGTCAAAATTTAAAAAATTTGTAAAATGTTTTAAATATATATTGTCAAAATTTTAAGAATTTGTCAATTTTTACGAAATTTGTCAAAATTTTCAAGAGAGCTGTCAAAATTCAAGAAAATTTGTTCAAATTTTAAGGAATCGTTAAATCTAAGAAATGTTAAGTTAAAGAAATATAAGAGATAAAAATCAATTCAATTGGGGGTACTATTTAAAACCGAAACATGGGAATTTGACTACGTATAAACTTTTGAAATCGAGGTCTAGATTTCTTTCATTGTGCTTCAGTGTTTCATCGTAGACGAAAACAATTTTGGGAGAAAAATGTCTTTAAAATCACTCACAAGGTGCTGAGGGTTGCAAATAAAAAATCGAAAAATTGCTAATAAAAAAATTGGAGTTCTAAAAAATTTTGACCATACAATTTAATAAGACTACAACAAACTATTAAATGAAACACTTGGAATAACGTTAAATAAAATACATTAAGGCATCGCTTAGAGGCGCAACCTAATCAAAGTTACCGGATCGGAATATATTAGCTGCGCTAGCATAACGCATCAATGAAAATCTTCAACTGTCGATAGGTTACAGGATATAGATTCGATGGTAGCTAATGCGCATGAATATAAAAAAATTGACTTTCCCAATAGCGAAAAATTGCAGTTTTTATAATAGAGGGGGTCCATAAACTTTCACAGAACGTTTTTTTGAGATACGATAAATTTGACAATAACTTTTACATGAAATTGAACTTTGACGCTACAGTCTGTACCATAATTACTACAAAATAAGAGTCATTCAAGAAACTCAAAAATTTTATAAATATCAGGCCGAATTTTTTAAGGATAAAGATGAAATGCGACTTTCATTCCGCGGCCGCGCAAATTTGCGAAAATTTTTACATAAGGTACTTCTAAATTAAATACTTTGAAATCACAAATAGAATTTTCAAACAAAGATTGGGCTTGCCTATGGGATCAAAATCATCGCAAGTCTAAGTAATAATATTCGTGGATTTATTAGAAAATTCAATATCCAATCTTATAAAATCCAAGAAAATTTATTAATTGGATCATTGAACGACTCGCTCGCTGATGATATCATTGTATTGCGAAAAAGTTCAAAAACGAAAATTTTAAAACAAATTGAATAGTATGACATGTCGATAATTTTACTCTACAAATGTAATCAATAACGAAATATTATTTCTTTGATTGTCAAAATTTTCAATTGAAATTACGAAAATTAAATTTCGAACAGTTTTTTACCAACGGCTGGATACCGTTTTACACAAATTATCAACATCGATTCCCCTTTAAATATAAAACGAATATTTTTCACTCAGCTTCATAGAATAAAACCCTGGTCTGTTTCTTGACAAGAACAATTCGAAAAATGTTCTTGACGCTTACCGCAAATTTATTTTCGAAATTGCTATCCGTTCTGTGGATCATAGAAACAAAAAATTAAAACGTTCTTGAAAATGGATCAAAAACCACCTAGGGAACGAATATTTCATAAACTTTTTGCTTGGACTAAATTCCCACGTGTAGATTTTATCTTAAACAAATACAAAAAAAAATAAAAAGAGAATTCTCTCTGAGATATAAAATTAACTATGTTAACGTAGTACGAAAAAATTACTACTATTTTATTAGTTCTTAAACGTATAAACGAATTCCAGGGAGATTTTTTCATGACAAAATGTGTGTATATAGAATTCAATGTTTGCTCAGCAGCTTTCAATTTGGATTTGGTAGAAGAACTTAAAGTCCGTGCAAGAAACAAGCAGCCAGCAACATCCTTGGATGTTCTAGAGCATATTTAAAATGTGAAAATTTATAAAATAAGAGAAAAAAATTTTGAGAGGAACAAAAACCATCTTAAACCACTTTAAATTAACGAGGCTGTCATAAAACAAACTGAATTTATAAGCTCCACTACTGTATTTATGCCAAACAATCAGAATTGATTTGACGTGTCAATCGGAAGCTTATTATATGACGAATGTTTGACAAAATGAACTTCAAACAATACCGCAAAATATTTCAAACTTTTTGAAAAAGGGCTTTAAATTTTTATTTCTTTTTAGCGACGAAGTTTGCATCAAAAATATATTGAATTTCGAGATTAGTTAAACTTTAACTTTGTGTTAATTCTGTGGTTAAAATTAAGTTGTAAAAAATTTGCCTGAAGAATAGATTATTCAAAACGTTAGCAAATAAAAAAATGAAATAAAAAATTCCGCCGTTTATAATCGACTAGCTGCTTAGTGTTCAGAAGTCCGTGTATGGCTTTTCCTTGCAAAAATTCTCAAATCTGAAATTCGACTTCAAGAGTCTCAACGAGCTGTAATTCAAATGTCCGAGGGTACAAGATATTGGAAGTCGAAAAATGTCACAATTGACAAAAATTTCACCAATGGCAATCGTTCACCAGAAGATCCACAAATGACCCTCAAAGTTGAAAAAGCCTATCCACTAAGTGACGGCAAGAGAGCCAAAATCGATAAACACTAAAACGCCTCCGAGCAAAAATCACACTTGATTAAAAGTCCTATGAGTTTGACATTCAGAGTTAAAAATTTTTGGACGCTTGAAATTCTGGTTTATTTTTTGCATCCGACTCTCGGTGGCGCTGTTTTAAGGTGGTCAAAGAGAGTGTATTTTCGGTTTTTTTCAATACACAAAGCAAAAATGTTCATCTTTTTCTCGGCAATAAGATTTGAGACGTTAAATACCTGGAGCAGAATTTTTACGTTTCAACACAAAAGTAGTTAGCGATTATTCTTTTGTGTAGACGAAAATTCTGTCTTCAGATTGAAGTTCAAATTTGACAGTGAAGGATCACGGTGGAATCACGGAAATGGAGTGTCCGAAACTCAATTAATTTCAAATCAATGATAGGGTGCTGAAGCAAGTTTGTGGAACGGTTTAGAAATGGTCTCATATGACAACTAAGTGGCTAGAGGCGATCCATGATTTGGTGGTGTAAAGTTCACACTGTAATACAGAATACGAATTGGCAGAATTTTACGTTCTACACAAAAAAGCATAATGCTAACTAACTTTTTTGTGTAGAACGTAAAATTCTGCTCCAGATTAACGTCTCAAATTTTATTTGCGAAAAAAGATGCACATTTTGCTTTGTGTTGAAAAAACGAAAAAATACAATTTTTGACCACCTTAAACAGCGCCACCGAGTAGTCGGATGCAAAAAAATTAGACCAAAATTTCAAGCGTCAAAAATTGTTCTAGATCTGAAATTTTCAAACTCATAGGACTTTTTAATCAAGTGCTGATTTTTTGCTCGGGAGGCCTTTTTAATCAATTTTTTTTTCGAGGTCTTTTCAAGGTTTGAGAGCTGAATTATAACTTTTCATCTGAAATCAAAAATTTGACATTCATGAAAAACGCAAAAAAAAACGCGTATTTTTTCAATTTTGTTTTGCTAGCCAGAAATTCTTAAAATGTTGTCAGCATTTGTTTGCGGTTCATTTAAGGTCGATTTTGGGGGTATTTGGAAATTTACGGATTTTAAAAAAGTTTTGAAAACAACTTCGAAATTTTTTTTTCAGATTGTCTTTGCAGAAAATAAAGAAGACTGACTTCCTCGTGAGTTTGTTATAGAGTGCTTTTATGTTCAAAAAAAAATTTGATATGTTTGACGAAATGCATTGTACCAGCGAAACATGCGCCCAAAAACACCATTTTATTTTAGGAAATTTCTCTAAAATAACAAGAAATTTGAAATTCAGGCACGCACGGCTTTAAGCTTACAAATTAAGTTAATACTGAAAAAAAGAGAAAACTTTGATATCCAGGAGCAGATGTAGTTGTACCAAAAAAATGGAAAAATCACTTTTTGGAACCGTTTACCGCGCGGTCCGGTCATACAAAACTTTCGGACACCATTTTGTGAAGAATTTCAACAAATATCTCTAGAATCCGAAGTTTGAACTCAATACGAATTGCGTTAGCTCAGGACTAACGTTTTTGGAAAATCAGCTAAAACCCGTCGGTTACCCCCGAAACGCCGTTAAAGAAGGTCAAAGTTAAAAATAAGTTAAAACTTTTAGTTGACAACCGACGTTGTTATGATCACCCCCTTAAAAATTAAATCTCAAAAATGTTTTTCAGTGATAAAATATGAAACAAAAAGTTCTCCAAATTAAACTCCTCCCTGTGAGAGAGGAAATTTGGTGAAAAAATTTATTTTTAGGAAATTCCCCGAAATACCTCCTCAAATGATTCAAAAAATCATTATTTTTTTATTTTCAGTAATTTTTAAGCACAAACTTATATGTTTTCTAAATTTTCAAGATTTTAACTCTAAGGAAGGCAAAGTTAAAAAAATCCATGTTTGAAAACTTAAGCATCCACAATTGCTTCAAGTTTAAAACGTCAAAACAAAATTTATTTTAGTCATTTTATATAAGACCCTGAAAGTGCTCCGAATCAAACGTTTTAACTTTTCTCATGAATTATATTTAATTTCGAAAAATCATGTCGACGAAATTTCCAAAACTGTCATTACCCAGAATACCTTCTTTGAAGGGAGTTGTGGGTCTAAATGTTGGAAATATGGCAAGCAATCAATGTGGCTTTTATCACGATGACATATTTAAAGCAATATATTTGGTTCCGCCGACTCTTTACTTTGATTGAACACAAAAACAGTACGTGGAAATTGTTAACTGTCGCGAACTGCGGTGGCTTGTTAATCAGCATTGAGATTTTTGTTATCCACCAGGAAAAAAACTTTTTACATGCTTGCATACCATTGTCGATGCATTTTTCAGGGGTTGTACTCCAGTCGTTGAACCCAAAATGTCGCGGTTTGATATTTTTCAATTTTCGGTCAAACTACCCCGAAAATGATAAAAAACCGAAAATTCCCTGTTGTTAAAACAATTTCGAATTTTTTAGGCGATAAGTCAAGAACAAATAGCAAGCTCAGGATTTCAACAGTGCGGTGTTTTGCACTAATCCCAGAAAATTTTGTTGAAAATATGTGAAAAAATGCAAATTGTTATTCGCGATTCGAGGAGTTTCAAACAAGGTGAAATTTTAGCATATTTTAAAATTGCCTTCTGGTCATGAAAATGCATTATAAAAAGTAATTATTTTTTCCTACCAGTTATCTCGCGGGTTTAAAAATGTTACAATACATTCCACCCAAATCTACTCACTCCGGCCAATATTAACAAGTTGTAGCAATTTTAAGTTTGCATGCAATAATCTAGATGTTACACCCACAACCTCCTTAAATTAGGTGAAAATAATATTTGAGTTTTTATGTTTGTTTGATTTTTTTTAACACAAAATCAATATTCTCTTGAAAATTTTCAAGTTTTATCTCCAAGGCGACACCAAAGTTAGAAAATCAATCTGAAAAACTTTGAGCAGCCACCACTCCTCTTAAGATCTTTCACAAAAAATTTTTCCAAAATATTCTTTCCAGTTATTGGGAGTATAAAACCTAAAGTGCTTCGAATAAAAAACGTCTGAATTCTTCTGTGAAAAAATTTCTGACAAAATATTTTGAAGAAATTTCCCCCAAAATTGGCATCATCAAATATCCCCCTCTTAAATTATGGAAAAAGATAAATTATTTGTATAGTTTCATTCAGTTCTTAAACACCAAATTCAATGTTGTCTGAATTCAGACTCTGAAATTTTTCGAATTTTCTAACTCCAAGAGGACCAGAGTTAGAAAAATCAATTGGTGAAAAGTTTGAGCACTCATAGTAAGTGGCCACTTACCCCGTTAAAAATTTTTGAAAAATCGCAAAAAAGTATTTTTGAATTATTCAATATGAAACTAAAAGGGCTTGAACAGGGTATTGTCTTAAGGGGGTAGCAGCGATGTGGCAGAACTGGCGTCCAATTTAATTTACGAAAATAATTAGTTGGTTTATTTTTTTTGTGGCTTATTCATCGTTAGCTGAACCACAATAAATGTGTATCAGCTCATTAAAATCATTTATTTCATCTATTTAAAAGAACGATTTGAGTTCAAAACTTTTATTTATAATTCGTAAAATTTCGGGAAAAAAATTCAAAGCATTTATGAAATTTTAAGCATTTTTCGTCCAAAAATTTTTTCTGATTGATTTTATGAAATCTTGAATTAAAAACGAAAAAAATAGCCACTTTCACTTTTTTTCATGCATGTTCTACATATTTTACTGACCTGCTGTTTTGAAAAATCATGAAATGTTTTTTTGTCATTTTGTTGTCGAAACTCTTTAGAATATTATGCAAATTTTTCGCCAAAGTCAGTCCAAATTTTAATTAGTAGTTTATAAAATCTCTGCTAAAAAATCAGGCCGAATTCACGTGTGAATTTCTCTGGTATCATTTGGTTTCCGTATTTCAACGATGCAAGGGTCAAGTGAATATCGTTTCTGAAAACCTTCTGATGAAATTTTACAAAACACTTATTGAAGAACCGTTTGTGCCATTGGCACGCAATTTTATAAAAATTTTATTTTTCCTCAACAAATCTCAATTAAATTTCAGGTTGTATATAGGCTACTTTTATTTTGAAAGTCAGGACATTTTTCAATATTTTAATGAATTGAAAGGTCATTTTTTTTCGAAAAACTGTTTTTATCCATTTTTTCATGGAAAAAAAACTTCCATATTGAGGAAATGTCTCTCATGTGGATAATTATGTCTCCCACTAATTATGCGTAACACCCGACAATGTTCTGAAGTTTTACTAAAATATATGGCTTTCAAAAAAAATTTTCACATCGGCGGTCAAGTTGGAAATGGAGTCATAATGAAAAGGGTTTTTGATGTTGGTTTTACAAAAGATTACTAAGTATGTAAAAAGTTTAAAATATAAAACGTTTGCAAGTATGGACACTTTCGCCTTTTTAGATACAAAATAATATAAAATTTTTTCACATTTTTTTCTGTCAAAAATCGCTCCGAAAAAGTGTACCAATCGGTGCCACATCGCTGCTACCCCTTAGGGGGTAGCAGCGGGTGGCAGAGGCGTCAATTTAACGTACGAAAATAATTAGTTGCGTTTATTTTTTTGTGCTTATTATCGTAGCGGAACCAGAATAAATGTCAGTCATAAATATCAGCTCATTAAAATATTTTTTGATCTATTTAAGGG
Source organism: Oikopleura vanhoeffeni (assembly GCA_004367855.1). Classification (NCBI taxonomy): domain Eukaryota; kingdom Metazoa; phylum Chordata; class Appendicularia; order Copelata; family Oikopleuridae; genus Oikopleura; species Oikopleura vanhoeffeni. The sequence goes on from SCLH01000493.1 coordinate 419,517, forward strand.
AAAGATTTGATTCGAACTTTTATTATTTGAATTCGTTAAAATTTCAAAAAAATTCAAAACATTATTAAATTTCACGCATTTTTTCACCCAAAATTTTTTTTGTTTCTTTTTGAAATGCTGTTAATAAAAACGAAAAAGATAGCCACTTAAACTTTTAATCATGCACTGCTTTACACATTTTCTGACGTGCTGTTTTTAAAAAAGTCATAACATGTTCATTTCTCATTTTTTGTCGACTTTTTTTCAAAATATTATGAAAATTTTCGAAATCCAAAGTCCAAAGTTTTTATTAATGTTTTTTTGAATTTTTCTTTAATCAGGCCAAATTCAGTTTGTGTTATTTTTTCATTGGTATCTATTTGATTTCCGGTATTTTCAACCGATGAAAGGTCAATCGAATATCGTTTCTGAACTACGATGATAATTACAACACTTGCTTGTGACACCGGTGGTGCCATTTGGCACGCAATTATAAAAATTTTATTTCTTTCAAAAAATCTTCATTAAATTTCGGGTGTTATAGCGCGACTTATCTTTTCCAAGTCAGGAGATTTTTTATATTAACGCAATGAAGGTCATTTTTTTTCCTAAAAAAGCTGTTTTCTCTTTTTTTCATTGAAAAAAAACTTTCATATTAAGAAACTTGTTTCATATGGATAATGTTCTCCCACTAAATGGCGGCATAACACCCGAAAAATGCCTGAAGTTTTATAAATATGGCTTTTAAAAATAAATTCTCATATCGGGTCAACGTGGAAAATGCGATTGTAATGAAAAGTGGTTTTTTGATATTCTTCACAGCACTTAAGGGTAATGGTGGTTCCTAATTTGACATTGATTCTCATAAATATTAGCCAAACCGGGCTTCAGTATATTATTCAGCATTAGCCCGGTTAGTAGAACTAGCCTCACTTGCGACGAAACATGGTTTTCAAAAGATATTTGCTCATGAATACACTCTCAACAACACATAGCGAGACAAGGAGACCTAGAGTCAAACCGAAAATCCCTACTCCTTCCAGGTATATATTTAAATAAACTAAATTTTAACATAACCTGTATATTAGTATTAAAAACTTACTAGTGGAGCGCTTTTTTGAAACGATATATTTTTTCTAGAACTATGCAGAAAACCACCGTTTTTGGACATTCTGCTCTCGATAACAAAGTCTATCCCTCCAGGTTAAATTCATAATTTTAGCTCAAATTTTCCAAAAGCGGTACTACCAATAACAAATAGAAAAACTTACATGGAGCGCCTTTTTGCAATTTCGACCCCAAACTCAAATCATGAATTTTCAAGGTCACCGTGGAAAAATTTCCGAAAAAATGCTTCGATTTTTCAAAAGGTAGGCTACAAAGAACAGCTGGAAAGCACTGAAGAAATGTTCGCACAATAATTCAAGTGTTAATCAAAATTAATTTGAGTCTTGAACAAACGTTATTTTGTACATGATAATTTTGAAAAAATACTTAAAAAAAATCGAAAAAACTCAGAAATTTCGAAAATTTTCTTGTTCTTCATTTGGTTCTTGTTTGTGCTTTTAAAACATCGAACGAACTTGATGTGGTGCATTATTATGACAGCAATAACTGAAAAAATGTAGGAACCACCATACCCTTAAGGGAGAGTACTGGTCGCATTTTAAGGCCAAAAACAGGGTTTTTCAGCGTCGCCTCAATGAAATACTAGAAAACAGCACGAAACATATGGATTTCAGTTTAGGCATAATTGAACATTAATCTTGCTTCCACAAAACAAATCGGAGGCGTTGATTAGCCGACCAGATCCAGACGGACCTTTCAAAAGTGAGCACTATTTTCTTCAAAAGCCTACTCCTCCCTGAGTTTTGAAGATAGAGAATACTGGTATAGCCTTTATTACCACAGAGAACGTGGGGCAGAGCCCGGAAGTCCTGATGTTGCTCATTAAAATTTCATCCTGGCCTTAACATTGAGCAAAAAACTGTTTTTTGGCTTTATTTTGGAGTTGCTCGGAAATTGACTACTCGCTTCCCTGGATTTTACGGCAGAACCTAAAAACTGGTATGTATAGATCCTAAAGGATACGCGCACAGCCCCGAAGGTCCACAATTTCCATTTTTGTATTTCGTCTTTTTGGAAACAGCGATTCAATTCCCAGAAAATTTCCAAAATTTAAAAAATGAAAGAAATATTTTCTCAAATCGCGATAAAATGACTTTTTTCATGAATTAAAATAAAAAGACTTCTTGCGAACAAGACCAACCAAAGCATTCAACTTATTGTTTGTCCATATTTTCAGAAAAAACCAATTTTAAAGATAATCTAGAAAATTACATGTCGATGTCTCTAAATGCGACCAGTTACTCCTTAAGGATGTTTGAGAAATTAAAAATATAAACGTTTAGCAAGAATGAAAATCATTTTATTGAAGATGAAAAGAAAATAAAAAATTTTCACATTATGTTTTTCTTTCATAAATCACTCGAAAAATGTACCAATCTGCCCACATCGCTGCTACCCCTTACATATTAAGTGTAAGTGTCCGAAACGTTGCTCACGGCTAGTTTAAACCTAATTAATAGTTAAAAAAAAGAGTAGCACAGAAGGATTCGAACTCGAGTGGTAGGCGTCACAAGGCGGAGCAAGTAACCAGTAAGCCATTGCAACCAATATATAAACCTGTTCTGTTTATATTACTTGACCATAATTATTGAAGTATAAATGGCGTAATCCAACACATCATTGCCGCGCCACCAGAATTTCAAATTGTTAGACTTTAGATTTCGATTATTAACATTTTTTTCCTGTGGTGCTTGCTGCTCTTAGCAGATATTGCTTTGTCCTGCTTCGCAGGATATTGTTTCATGCTTTAGAAAAATAAAATTAAAAATAAATTTTCGACTGGTTGGGGGTTTCAGGGCTTGGGTTAGCTCCAAAAAATCACTTTTTATCGATTTTCGAGGTCAACCTGAACATTTTTTTCTTTTTTCTATTTTTTGGAATCACGATAAACGGCAACAAAATGGCTACTTCAATTTTCCGATACCTTACTGGGTTAAGAAAATCGTTTTTTTCCCGGAATTAACCCTGAAATGGCTATTACAAAATTAGTGTTTTATCATTATTGATATCAGCAGAATAGCATATTTATAATAAGCAGGGGAACTCGTATCATCTATCGATTATTACGAAAGAAATATCATGTATCTGTAATCCTAATTGAGTAATTTTATATTTTAAGATAAAGCCACTGGGTCGGGCGGAAATCTCGGACCCAGAAAAATGTTCAGTTGAATTTTTTTTTATTGGAAATTTAGCACCTTACACTTGTTTACCAGATTTGCGTTGACACCCCCATACATCACGATGAAATTTGAAATAATTTATCAACTCAGTCAGAAAAGTCGCGGAAATAATATTTAATTAAGTGGAGCAAATTTTCACTTGTGAACAAATTGTACTGAACACCGAACAATAAGTTTTAAATAAAATTAAATTATACTATTAAATTAATATCATGACTTTTTCCCAAATTTATTCAGGCGAAAATTATATTTTAGAATCGATATTAATGCAAAAAAATCATGTTCGAATGAAGAAAATTATATTTTAAATTTGTTTCTTTGGATGAATTTGGGTAGAGCGGCTCGTAATAGGCTTCCAAGAATGAAAAGAATATATTTGCGTCAATGATCAGCGGGATTTTAAAATATGTCCTTTGTAGATTGAATGATGTCAATTTGTGTTTTGAATTTATGGGTTAATGAAGCACTTGTCGCCTCAGCATCTGAAATTACTTTGTATGCAGGAAAATAGAACAATTGCTGCTTTTTTGGATCGATAATACCGTTTTTTGGAGATTTATTATAGATTAAATTAATAGTCTTTGAAAATTGTGAGTTTTCTTTTGAAAACAACACTCTGGTCAGTAGCTGATAGCATTCGTGATAGCGGTAGTGTACGCCTCTGCGAGTGTTAGGGTGGTCGTGTTTAAAGGATAGTTCTGCGTACAAAACGCCTTCCTTGACATAATGAGTAAATTAAGCTTGAGGCTGTGAAAATAAAACTTTTATTGGCAATAACATATTTTTGAGGAACAGGTAAAAAAAGTTAACACAGATAATTTTGAAGACGCGTTGCTGAATGAAAACTATATAATGTTAAATTGGTTATGAAGAAGAAATTAACGTTAAAATTTTATCGTTATCTTGTTGGTTTGTTTTATCCAGATCACATGCAGCTGTTTAAATTAGATTTTATCAGCCGAAAATATCGATTTTTGGCAACTGAGGGCCACTACTGAGGGGCCAACATCATAAAAAGTTTATAACCTTAAGGCAGGTGTCCAAGCTTTATCGAAATCAAATTTTTGCACCTCAAGCTAAACTACCCAATTTTACCGAGAATAACTCGAGGTGGTTACCAGACTACCGCGATCACAAAACCATCCTCCTCTGATGATAAGGCAAAATTGTTCTTATTTAAAAATATAATCTTTTGGTGATGCTTGCGCAATCCCCAAAACGATTAGTTGTATATACTATACACAATAAATTATTATCAGGGCTTTTTAACCGCTGATTTCAGAACTAAAAAAATGTAAAATAAAATATAATTGACGCTTTCCTTTATTGCATCATCAGTATTTTTAAAAATATTATCAATTATTGAACCTTATATATATAATCTAGATGAAAATACGTAATTAAATAATTTATCATAATTGCACATCCATGAATACTGGACATAATATATAGTAAGCTTTATACATCGAAATGGTAATTAAATCGTGAAATTTTGAATAACTATAAAAATGTGTTCAACGTATACTTTTGGATCCAATACTGCGGTTTTGGAGATAAGTTAGTTTAAAGTGACGGTAGGCTCGAAGAAATCTTTCTGCCTACGGTAGTTGATTTTTTGATTTTTAATCCACCCCAATGTGTTAAGGGATATTTTAGAAAATACGATGAATAAAAATGTGCTGTCCAATTTTATTTTAATTTCACAAGAAAGTGTTCAAAATCACAAACCGTTTTTGAAATTGCCTATCATTTGGCTTGAATTTATGTTTGAATTTATTTCGAAAATGCCAAGCCGAGCTTGATGACCAAATGTAGCAAATTCAAAAACTATTTGCGTTTTTAACACTTTTCTGGTGAAATTTAAAAAAAAATTTATTCATGATTCCTTGAACATATCAAAACATTAGCTGCCCTGGGAAAAAAATGTTTTTTCGGGCCTACCTATTCCAAAGTTATGTTAACATTAAAAGTTATCGTCCTTTTTTCAAACTTGGGACCCATTTATCCGCATAAAGTGTTAAATGAGGCAAAATGACCACACCATATCCTTTTATCACCTTTTGGTTAGAATGACCGTAGCCACTTCTCTTTTTTAACTGTGATTTTAACGTTGATGGCTACGCGTTCTAACCAAAGGTGATTAAAGAGATTATTAAAGAAGCCATCAAAGAAAAAAAAAAACATTTTTCTTAATTATAAGTAGTTAATGCAAATTTAAAATATATGGTTTAAGAAAAGGGTTCTGATTCCGGACATTTTTTTGTTTGGTTATTTTTCTCTTTATATCCGCTATTCCACACTTTTTGTTAATATTCCCGGCCCTGATTAGGAAACGTAGTGTGTTTTTAAGTAGTAGGGCCGAGGATTATTGAACAAAAGTGTGATAAGGATATATGTTGGTCATTTTCACTCAAAATTCTTTGAGCATAATTAAGGAACGCCATTTGGCATGCGTTGTTTCTTAAATGCCTGAAATGTCGGTTTGTACACCCTATCGTCAAATAAGGTGACGTAGGTTTTAGAAAGTTTCCCATATTCCAGGTATACAGGATATGATATCCTGATATTCTTAATTTAGATTCTAAAAATTTTTTTTAGATTTTAATTTTAGAATTCTAAAACTCAGTTAAACGTGATAAAAAATATTTCTGATCTTTTTCTTGTGTGTTAAAATGAGATTCAACCGACCAGGTATTTAGTCCCTCATTATAATACTGGCGGCGGATTGCGAATCCATCATTTTCATTTGATCATTTAATTTCGTTTCAAAGTGCTGATTACTTCCCAGCCCAAAGAATACCTGACAATAACGCGTTTTGAGTAGTTTCGGCGCTTGTTCAATGTTCAAATTTCAAATTACTCCATCGTTTGTCAAATCTTTTCGGTCGAATCGGATGCGAGCTGAGCGATCTTCCCGAAAGCTATTAGCATCACCTTTTATACAGGGCTGTCGGATAAACTTGAAACAAATTGCCTTCTTCCTCGTCTGACAAAAATTTTGTTAAATTGTTGAAACCGTCATCAAGTTCATGAGGCAAAAAACGAGTGCTGTAGAAATAAGCCCCACTCGTCTGGTTACAGCAATTGAAATTTTCGAAGAGTTGACGGGGAAGATCTGGTAAAAACTCAGTTGTGATTTGTGAATAAATCTCCGAGATTTTTATCCTTATCCGATTCACCAAATGATGGGTCAAATTTATATGAAATTCATTCTTAAATTTAACATTAGGAAACAAAATTTTTGCCAAAAAAATTGAAAAATTTACATGAATAATTTTTGATATAAATTGTTTTTTGGCGCCGATTTTTTTTCATTCAAAAACCTTAGTTTTTGAGTTGAAGCATTATTTTTAAAACTTTTTTTGAGGGAATAAGAGGATCCCCCTGCCTTTTCCTTCCCTTTTTCTCCTTGAGTATGGTTCATTTCCTTTTCCGCGGCAGGGAAAGGGGGGACGTTCTCTTCCCCTCCCTTGTTACAAAGCCCGACTCAATCAAATGTCAAAAACTCCATGATCTTGCAGTTTTTTTTCTTGAGACTAAAAACCTCCTTTTGGGTGGAGAGAAGTGATTCCCCCTGCTTTGTAGCTGTTTGAGTTGTGCAAATTAAAATGCGCCACCAAATTTAACAAAATTTTTGCTCTAATGACGAATATGGGATTGTTCAAATTTGAAGGTTTAGCCCAATTTTTGATTGGTTCGAAATTTCAATCAAATGATCAATCGAATTTCTATTATAAGAACACAGTCCATGTTTGTGATTACAATATGAATATCTTGGAAATGTATGTTTATTAATCAACTTTGCTTTTTTTCGCCTTTTTTCTAATTTAAAATTTTCGATTTCGACGTTGAACATCGATATTATTAAACAATTTAACAACTTTTAAACAGTTTGGTCGAGCCGTTTTTACGTTCCTTTGTAAATAAAAAATCATTTCACTGTTATTTAGACACATTAGATAGCAAACCGCGCGTTTTTTGAGTCTGTTTTTTCAAAGACGATTCATAAAGTAGAAATTTCGCATCTGAAAAAATCAGATGATACGAAGTAAGCTCAAAGTGCAAACTTTTGTTCGAAAAAGTTTTATCCGAAAAATTTTAAAGTGGCAAAGTACCTCAAGAGAAAAAAAAAATGAAAAAGTGCATCTCTCAAATTGCCACCCGAGGCCCTTAAATTTAATTTCGAAAATATGCTTCGATCGGCTTTATTTTATCAAATCATAGTTTCCTGGCATAAATTCAACGGCTGAGCACTGGTCTGAGGCGGTCCTCATTTGCTTGAGATTTTAGCTACTAAATTTAATCAACATTAATTTCATAAAGCGTTTCCGACTAAATGCTTTAGTTCTTAGTTCTTTTAAGTTATTAGTAATTTGTGTATTATTTTTTCGGAACATAATTCGAATGAATCAATTTCTCTCGAGTTGAGAGACGATCTCAAGTTTCTCACTAGGACGCTCTAATGTTAAAATTTTATGATTGCATCATCACGGTTAAAAATCGCATAAGTTCAATTTTAGTTTTCAATTTACTGAAAACAAAGTCGATTTCTTAATTTGAACCTGACAATCTTTTCTGCTTATGTGATATCAGTTTTAACTCATGTACTCAGATCTCCAAAAAAAGTTTAAAAATTCAAAATTCAAAAAATCATATTTGTTCATCTCAGACACGTTAAAACGCAAATATAATAATTAATTTTTGAAGCACTAACATTGTGTGTCAGACCCCAAATATTAAAATATAATTTTCAATTCAAGGGTCAATTTTTTATTATCGGAGAGCAGTGAAATATATTGTTTTGACGTTAAACCCATAAGTTGAAGAAAAATGGGATGATATTAGCTTTCACATTCCCTTTAACACCTTTTGGGTGATTTGAAGAGTAGGTTGGGGGAGGGCAATCCTAACACTCCTGAGACCCCTTCTAGCCACTCATGAGGCCGCTTTCTCTTTTTTTCAGCCTACATCTATCAAATCACCCAAAAGGTTAAAGGAATATCACCTATTGAAAAATACCATCGCAAAAATTTGCTACCAAGAATTCCTACCGCAATAATATTGCGGTGACTATGAACCGACGCAGGCTGAGTGAACAGCGCCAAATGACGCAATATGAAAAAAAACGTGGAAATTTATTTTTGGTCTTTAATGAAAGTTTCATTCTTGCAAACGTTTACACTTTTAATTTCCTAAACATAACTAACTATAGTTAAAAATAACGAAAACCACTTTGCCACTGTGCAACCATTTCAACTTAACCCGACGATAGAATTGTTTTTAAAGACGACATTAATAAACTTCAGACTATTGTCGGGTGTACTTCGCATAATGAGTTAACTTAATTACTCGCACAGTCGAAAACTTCTTAATATCAAAGGTTTTTTCAATGAAAAAGGGTAAAATGGCAAAGATAGAGAAAAACAGCTTTTTGTGAGATAAAAATTGACCTTAAGGGGGTTGTGTTGTTTTTAAATGTTGGAATTTGCTTGGGAAATAGCCCTTCCTCCAGCTGGACTGGAAGGGTTGATAACGGGCAGATAAGAATAATGAAACACTTTTTACGTATTTAATTATTTTATAAAAAGTCCCAGATGAACAGAAGGAGTGCCGAGTGCGTGGGTGAGAATATTTTGAGTCGTGTTATCCAATCAAGCGTTATCTTTTCAGATTGGTTTCTTTTCCGGCTTACAATTCCAAGAATATTAACAAACAATTTTTCTTCAAATACCTTGCTTTATTTACACCACAACCCCCCTTAAATTGCGTTTTTGATAGTTAAAAAGTACTGACGATTAAACAAAATGCGCCTATTACACCCACCATTTTATTGGAATTTTTTCACAACCATAAAGATTTTTTAAAGATTCAGTTGCCGAATGGCACTTATCTAGTGCACAGTCAGTGTTAAAAATTTTCATCAACAGTGTTCAAAATGTATCGGCGGCGACCTTCCGATTAGTTGACACACGTCGATTTGATAGATGCCAAAACATGTTAAATATGTGACTTTGCATGATTTTTTATGAGAGTTCAAAAAACCACGAATAAAAAAATTTTGGACTTGATTTGGGAAATTTTCATAATTTTCTGAAAAAGTGATAAAAATGAAATTGTTGGACAAAAAATGCGGAAGGAATTTTCATAATGTTCGATTTTTCAAATTTCATCGATTTCAAATCGATGAAACCCGAACTCAAATTTTGCCTAAAATGGATAAAAGAATGTTATGAAGCTGAAACGATTTATGTAGATCGGTTCAGACTATAATACAGCATTAAAAAACATATACGGACTGATTATTTCGTAAGTTATAATGTAATAACTCCAGTCATTATGGACGTCCGTCTGCAGGGTTTATGGCACCTCCCTTAATCATACTTCCCTTCCAAAAATAGTTAAAACAAAAAATTGAATTATAGTTTCCGTATTGTTTTTTTTCAACCCAGGGGGGCTGCGGAAGAGCACACATATTATCGAGCTAAATCGGTAACGGCCCGTAGTTCTATATGTGTATCCTCTGTGTTGTAATGATTTTTATACAATAATTAGTTTGTGCATGCGATGCTATTTCGTGAGGTATTTGATTAAGCTTGTCTGTTGTGGCCTGTCCTTTCTCACACCCAAAATTAATTTGCGTTCATGTCTTATCATTTTTTTTAATATGCTTTGCACAGCTTTGATTTAATCGAATCTTAGCTTTCTGGCATACTTCAAGACTGGTGCACTTGGTATTTAAGCCGTCATCATTGGCTTGAGATTTTTTTTGATTAAAAAATCAACATAAGTTCATGGAAAATTTGTTGAATTTAGCCCACGATGTTTATTCTGAACTTGAAATGTTAAGACTTGAATTATTTGTAATGAAACTGTAGCAATGCTTTTCCAAGCTTGAAAATGCAAAAACCAAAATGTTTGATATCTTTTTCCCAACTAAGTCCATCTTAAAATGCTTACTTTCTTATCCTATTCACACTTGTGTTATATCCGGCCTACTACTTAAAAACACCTGCGTTTCCTAATCAGGGCCGGGATATTAACAAAGTGTGAAATGGGATTAGCGCGTGCTTTGATCCACTAATGTGTTCAGTGATTGTCTGAGTATGATGATAGGCCAATAGTGCTTGGTATTGGGACCACCAAAGTTTGATCGGTGTGATCACTCGAGCAATCACTAAGACATATTATTGGATTCGAACATCGCGCTTTAGAGATAGTAAGCATTTAAGATGAACTTAGGTTGAGAAAAGGATATTGACATAATAATTCCGTCATATGTTAAATTTTCGGCGATATGCATAAAAAAAGAAATCTATGTGGAATAAAACGCGTTCGAAAATGACGTCAAAATTTGAAATTTATCTACTTTAATAGGCGTTAACAGAAGTTTCAAATTGAGTCAATCAAGAAAATGCGTAAAATTAAGTACATTTCTTCACGAAACGCTATCCAGCTAGAATTTAAAAGTGGTTATTCAACAATTCAATCTAATGAAATGACGACTCAAATAATTCGTAATTATAACCTCAACGCCCACGCGATTCAGCGATATTGGCACTTCCGGCGATATGCACACTGAAAGGATTCAGTCAAAAATCTTTGAAATTTACGGAGGTTTTTTCAGCGATATAGGTTATATCATAATAAACTATATTATGTAGGTTCCCCCTGTTTTTTCATTATTAGAATAATTTTCATAAATCGTTCCTGGTTAGAAGCTTTACTTTTCCTACAGGCAAGGCAATTACAAATTCCAGCTCAATTTTACCGGATTTCGATAGCTTTCTTAATATTGTCTTGAAGATATACTTTTTAATTTTTATTTCCTTCATTGAGTCTCGCGGGAGTTTCTGGTACCATTGTCTATGGAACCATGCGTAGGTGGGAAGACGAATTTCCTCGCTCAGAAATTGGCACAATTATTCGGATCGATTTGTGCTGCTCTTGCCATTTCTCCTTTGACGCTTTCCTTTGCGATAATTTGAGGGGTTTTGACCTCTTTGCTGCGGCAAGGAAATTTTGAGCTCGTCGTGGCTGAGTTCCGTATTAGGGTTCTAAATTAAGGATTCAAAATCATATTTATTTAAAACTTTATTCGTGTAAAATGTTTAATTTGGTCACAAAAAGGGGGTTTTTTTTCTACAAAAAAACTTCGGAGATGGCCGACTCAGCCATGTAGAAAAAACAACTCAATTTATTTTTGTACGCATACACACTTCACACATAAGGGACAGCAAGAGGACCTGAGCCAAAATGAGAAAACTCTTTTCCTTCAGGCTTCATGTCGAAATAAGCTGAAATTTTGCGCAAATTGTAAAAATAGTAGGCCAAAAATAAACTCGGTCAGTTTTTCAAATTTCGCTCTAATTTTTCTAGAATGTGTAGAAAACCACGTTTTTAGCATTATCCGGCGGAAAAACTATCTCCTAGGAAAATTATAAATTCATTCATTTTTTTCTAAGCTAGCTCATACAAATAAGAACAATGAACCTTAAACGCTTTTTTATATTTTCGACCTCAACTCGAAATATGTATTTTCTTTGGAGACTCAAGAGAAAAAATTTAAAAAAAAAGTGCTTTCGATTTCTTCGAAAATAGGATCAAACGAAAGTCACGAAAACACTGATAGAGAAAGTTGGCTGACGTTTAGGTGAAATTTTCGAGTTTTAGTGTTTAATTAAAGCCAAATTATTTTTTTGAAATTCATTTTAAAAAAATAATTAAAAAAATTCAAAAAACGCAAAAATTTCGGATTTTTATTGTAATTGGTCGGTAGTACACTTTTTTATCACCTTAATCATTTGGACCATTTTTAAGGCCCCAAAGGCCTCATGAAACAGCGACCAGTACCCCCCTTTACATTCCCAATTTTGTCACATATTTGAAATGTTTCTACATACTGTATGTAACATACAGATAATCTACAAAATTTAGATTATATTTACTGAGTAACTTGACGACTTTAGGTAAAAAAAAAGTTTGCTTCTCGTGCGGCTCTGGTTGTCATATAAGAAGGTAGGGCATTTAAGGGCAATTGGCATATTGCCATAGAATATTTTATTATAAAAACTTGAAGTTTTTTTAATATTCTGTCTTGTTTATTTAAAAGGAATCGTCTATGAAAAAGCCGAAATTTGACAAAGACCTATTTTATTTTCAAAAAGTTTGAATTCAAAAGACGTGGTGGTTTGACAATTCGAAAGCTCACTGAGCAATAATAAGTGTCGAAAAGGTTTACGCCAAAACATAAGATCGAGGCAGTAATTTCTACATGCAGCATGTAACTGCTGTTAACCGCAAATTTCTAAGACTATTTCAATTGCATTACCATATTATAAAGTGGCTGATCAATATTTAAATTTTTGTCTTCGTTTTCTAGTAATTTATTTGTTTCGAAAACAAAATTAATCAACTGGCATCCATTTTGGACTCTCTACCGCTATTTTTTGGAATCATAATTTGAAATAATGGCGGTGAGTCAACGTAGCCTTATTGATATGTACTACAGTTTCAATTTTAATATCAACTTACGAGATTGTAATCGGCATATAAAGATATTTTTATCTTTTATTTTCCTTCATTCTTTCTCAGTTAGAACTTCTTGAGCGCTGACAGGAATCGGTGCTTTTTGTCGGTTTTAAAGCAGGTTCGAGGAAATATATTTTTTCATTCCGCAAATTCGATTCGACTTCTTTTTTCTCGTGTTCCTATATCAATTATGGGTGGAAGTGGCGCATTGTGCGAAACTTCTTCAAGTACTTTGCTCATTATCGGGTCATCGTCAAGTTGTCGAATCGGACTTCGTGCTGGAGGCGACTTTTGATTGTTCAAATAGCATTTTCAATTGGCTGATACGCCAAAATCAAATTGTCCTTCTGAAACCGTAAGTTAAACGTTAATATTTGCTACAAGCAGTTGCTTAGCACGAATTAACTTGAGTGACTCAAACATGTTTTAGAATCAAACAGGGGGCGGCCAATATCGCGGAAGCTTTTTGCAAAAAAAATTCGGAGAATTGGCACAGTCGGCGATATTGGGTACCCCCTTTGTACTGGGGCTAAATCGCAGGTGTTTTTGCCAAATTGCTTAGCTTTTTGCCAAAGAATTTTCGGCGATTTCGCCAAATTCGGGGATATTGCGCTCCCCTGGAAATGTTAATCGGTCTTATTTCTTTAACATTGTATTCTAATTATAGTGTACATTAGTGTATATATGCGACCCAAATTATTGAAGCAAAAATAACAATTTCGGTTCTCACTTGAATTTGAATTCACCTCTAGCGCATCTTGTGGTCAATCAAGACCACAACTTCTTAAAACCTCCAGAATATAACGTGATTGCGTCTTTTGGTACATCAAAATCATTGATGCGCGATTATACTTTTTTCTGGACGTTTAAATGAATCGGGGGTTTTGAGTTAATAATAATGTACAAATTAGAAATATTTAAAATTAAGGGTAGGGTTGCAATAATGATAAGCTAAAATATAAAAATGAGTAAAACACTGTTCCAGAGTTTGTTATGTCCCGCGAATGTTAATGAGCTACGTATGATGACAATTCCCCTGGCCAAATGGGCTAAATATAAGGGAAGAAATGAGGGTATGACTCATTAGCATATCTTTCTATGACTTGTGCACCTTCCTTTTTTAAACTGTACTGTTACAAAAACCCCATTATTTCTGTCTGCAAAAAAAACTCATAACAAAAATATTGAAATAATAAACATAAGAAAAAAAATGACCGCGAGATGGCGCTAGAGACAATTTAAATTCAGAGTGAGGATTCGAAAAGGTTACTTTACCACTACCGGTGCAAAAATGTATTAACCCACTCCTATTTTTAGTCAGCCTGATTGGATTTTTGTTACCGAAATTTTCACTTCTATAGAACGAAGGAATAAAATGTTCAATTTATTTTAATTATTCATTTTTTTTGATAAAGACTTCAAGACCAAAAAAATGTTCATACATGTCATAAATGACTGCAAAAAATTGTCTACAAGATGGCCTGGCATTGTCTACAATCATGGCCAAATAAACGACTCCCATTTTCAGTTTCAAAATTGTTCATTCCAAATCGTGACAATTATTTTAATTATTTCGGAAACTTGATTCATCGTTATTTAAAATAATCTCAAATTGTTATTTGACACATGAAGATGGAATTTGGGTTAAAGATCGTTCGATTTTATCGGATCAGTCATTTTTCTAGGCTTTTATTGAATTGAAATATTTCATAAAAGCAGCTTTTTGTTAAATGTTGATTTTATAAGGAAGTGATGATTTAGTCTCATGAGTCATGATTCATGACTTATAGTAAATGTGCAGCACGAGTAATTGTTTAGCTTATGCTGCTTAGTTATGGCATATGTTTCTTGATGATTTTGATATAAGGAAAATTCAAAATATGGGAATCGATTTTTTAAGCCCATTTTTGAAGAATTTTGCTCATTTAAGTCTCAGGGATTTTTTTCATGTTTTATAATTTTTTCAGAAATATATAATTTCAAAAGTCAAATCAGCGCCTAAGTTACTCCCCTTTCTCTCTGTTAAAGAAGTTAAAGCTTTTTTGCGTTTTGGATATCGCCAATTTAAAAGCACAGCGACCACCGGGTCAACCACATAGCCGCGTCAATTGAAAGGTCATGCGAAATAATTTGCAAATACTACCAAATAAACTACTGAAATTGCTAGAGAGCAAAACGAATCCAAATTTTAGAAATTGCTTCTAGCGACCTTTCTTCATACATATTCGGCCCAGATTGACTGTACGGCTAGAGAAGTTCACTGAAGCTTTTTGATACGCTAGCTCTTTGATTTCATTAGCAGGCTACTTATGTTTTGAAAATTTACTAGAAGTCAAATTTCAATAAATTGAATCATTTTTGACTCTTTGAATTTCCTAATGTTCAAATTGTCTGTTTAAATTTCATTGATACTAACCTGCGACAGTGGTGTAGTTTTGATCGCATTCCTCCAAACTTTGCCATTTAACTTATCACTTCATTTCCAGGTCGCGTTGACAATTTCGAATAAAAAAAAAAGAACACAACGCCATCCGATAGCCGATGTTCGTTTTCGTGGCGGGACAATGCATAATGAAGGACTTTTTTTCACTGTCTGCCAGAAAATATAAAATGACAATTTTACTTGTGGCTCAAGAAACTCAGCTAAATGTTTTGATATTGTTTAATAATAGGACCATTGTTAGATACTTCGGTTCGAATCTCAATAGTCGCCGCATTTTTTTGTCAAATTTAAGCCGGAAAATTTAAAATTTTTATATCAATTACTGGTGCTTTTGACGATATAGCAAAAGTTCTGCTTATGAAATTGACTCACTCCGATTAAGTTCTTAGAAAACTGGAAACTGAGCAGAAACAATTACTAGTGAATAATACAATCAAAAAAAATGGTCCTTAATTTGGACTTCGATTTTTTTCTAAGATTACTGGAAATTGTTTAATTATAAGATTTTGTTGATAACATTGGAAAACAATGGCTCTAATTAGGGACTAATTTTTATTTTATTTTTCTGAACACCTTGTGCTCATTAGAGCTATCTACGGACTCAATACGATGGGTCGTTTTCAAAGCCGAAAAATGTAAAAAAGTGGTAGCTCAAAAGAAGGCTTATTTTGTGTACCAGGCGCACGCGAATTTATAACTATGTTCCTATTCCGAGTACAGTAGAACAAAAATGCCCAGATAAAAAAACAACCAAGAAAGTAAAAATTACAAGGTAAAAAATACAAAACCAAATACAAAACGAGACGTGAGACGGGCCAACCAACCAATCACATCCCTGAATGAACACCCAATTTGGTTTGTATTTTTACCTAGGCATTTGATCTACGACTCGGAATAGGATATTTTAAAAGTTTTCACTTGACTGTTTCATTTTTAGTTACACGTTTTTTCAAAATTGTTGAGTTGTATTTACAATACAATAAGCTGGCTTGAAATCTGGAAGGTGTGCAAAAACTAAAGTTTCAGTGGTGTTTGAAATTTTATAAAGATTAGTATTATATTGGAGTTACGAGTCATCTCCGATAAAAAAGGCAGAGTGACCATGAGCGCAATTTATATTTCCTATAATGAAATAAATTTTTTTAAAATTTAAATAAGTGAAAACGCGTTCAAAAATGAGATTTAATTTTTAGATGTACGACTTTGGTGCGGAACAATCGATGAAAATTAACGGACAATGAAATCGAAGATCAATAGAATTTATTTCTAAAATTCGTCAAAAGGCTAGAAAATACAGACGCGGGTCATTGGTTGGTGAAGATAACTCCTTACATAAAACTTGCTATTTAAAAGGCAGATTCACCCCACTGCCTGTTACAAAATTTTTTTGAAATTTTAAAAATTTTAAAGTTCAACATGAGGCGTTTTGTTTAATTTATATTATGCAAGCATAATTTATGATCAACGAAGACACATTTCAAGTTTCCGGCTGGTTCAAACAAGAAAAAGATGTCGGCCTACCAAGATGCGGAACCGTAAAACATACATTCGGATTATATCCGGAGAACCAGATAACAATCAATTTAGAAAATTCCATGAGTTTTTTTCGTGGTAGTTGAATTTAAAAACGAATTAATTATGCAGATTTATGTTCAAGATTCTTTATTCAGCCAATTTCGGTATAAAAATCATGACATTAATTCTCAGAATTCCCGGAATGTAACAGTTTCTCTGCACGAATTTTACACTCTATCTTTTGTTCTTTTTCTGCGCCGTTTCTCTGTAATTTTACTCTCCATTTCGTCTCAAAAAATTCTTCATGTTCTTTATATATTTTCTAGTGTTTTTATCATTAAATCATGGTTGGAGTCGGCGGCGTTTTATTCGGTACGAGAGCATAAACAAATTCCGTCGGTTCTTTCTCGGTTTATCTGACAGTGGAGCTCTTATTGGCTGGCTTTTGTCTGAAACTTAAAACGTCTGGTGCCTGGCGGTGCTTATTTTGGTCCTACAACCTCCTTAATCACCGCCTCCATTTGGGCTCCAGTTTAGTTTGGCTCCCGCTTTAGAATTCAGAGTTTAGATCGCAGAGAGTAAGAAAAATAAATTCAAGTACAAAATCAATCGACTTAATTTCTCATGTTTTATCTTTCGTATAATCAATTCAATCAGGTTTCATGCCTCTCAATCAGTACGATTAATTGCAATAGTTAATTAAAGATGTATATTATTTAATATGAAGGCATGTTTTAAATTAAGCCCATATCGCAGAAAAACCTACGCAATTGACGATTTTTTAGCTAGATTGTGTGTTTTGGTGGAGTACTTAATTCTAACCTTTTCGGTACTTCACTTTCATTTGAACCGATTATTAAAGCTCCTTAAAAAAACTTTTCAACTTATGACGTCATTAGAACGCCCACGTTTTTTTTTGAACGAATAACTTTATTTGTGTGCTCCATATCGCAGAAACTTTGGCAAATCGTCGAAAGTGCAAGTATGCCGAAAGTGCTAAATAACGCCAAATTTTTTTGGCAAAAACTTTTCGGCGATATATATATATTGGACTCCCCTGTAATTACGTTTTGCGCCCAGCATCAGAATATTATGTGTTTTGTGGAGAATGCAGCATTATTAATGCTTCCAAATTATTACTTTAAGAGTGGGCTCACTCATTAAGAGCCCTATTTTAGGAGTACGCTTTATTACAGATTTTTTTTTTAATATGTGCGGTCATTTCGAGCTGATTTACGAAATCAGCAAATGAGGTCGTTTCCAAGTTCAAAATGTACACGGCGAGGATATCCTAATTAACTACTGAAAGGCACTTTTTGCTGTAAAAGGATAGGACCTCATTACGGTACGTGCTGGGGCTTTCATGCCTTTCAGCCAACATTTTTTTTTATTCGGCTTTTAGCGAATTATTTCGATGAGTTTTTGAGATAGCGTCACAGACACAATATCTAGTATATCATAAAATAATATATATAAAATAAATAATTGGTCCTTTTTAGATTTTTTTTTGAGATAACTGAACTTGTTTACTTATCAGCTTTTGTTGACAAATTGGTGATAATGGTTCTGATTCGGGATCTTTTTAGTTAGTTTATTTTTCTCTTAATATATTTGCTCGTTTCTAAGAACTCCATCGGATAAGTCGTTTTACAAAGCCAAATTGAATAAAAATGTGGCTTGAAAAAGTGGGCGGAAAAGCCTCAGCAAGTACCTGATAGATATTATATCCCTTCATCACACTTTTGTTAATATCCCGGCCTTACTACTTAAAATTCTTGATTTGTAACTTCGAGAGTTATAATTAATGAATTGAGCTAGAATCAATTTTAATGGAATATATTGTTATATTAAAATGTATTTACAATATAACATTTATGTCAAATTTAATCGAGCCGTTATTGACAGATGCTTGTTTCTTGGTCAATTATAATTTGACATTAGCGAAAACTTAAAATTTTCACGGTCAATATAATATTCGCAGAAAGATCCTCTTTGATAATTTGGCAAGAAATTGTAATAAATGCTCTTTTTTTCGCTTTTAGTTTCAGCTGACCACAAAATGAGTTTAAGTTTTTACTAAGAACTAAGATCTACATGAAGTTCAAAATTCACTTAAAAATGCGAGCTTATACCTTTTAAAATACTAACGTAATTTTCCGGTTTTAAAGCCTATCAAATCGATTTAGATATGATATTTTTACTTAAAATTATGGATGTTTCGATACCTTTGTTGTATAAGATGTTAAATGTTTGTCAGCCTCATTTAACTTCCTCTGACCAAATTGACGATTAATCGATTGTTGTTTTTATGTGCGTTATATATTAATTGTAGTGTTCAAGGCTAATTATCTTGAATACTACACATTGTATAACCAATAATTTCATAAGTGGAATATTTGTACGAAAATCTCACATCTGGAAAATTATTGTAGATCACTGATTGCTCGACCAATCAGGAACGAGCTTTAAACAAAAGTTTACTTTTCTCTTCAAAACGCAATTTTACGGTGGTTTTTCATACGAGTGATTCCAGCGGATTTTAACTCTTTTATGTTAACCTTACCTCTGTTGTTCACAAATCTTTTCAATAAAGTTTTACATTTATTGAAAAAAACCGTGAGTTTTGAGATAAAACATTATATTAGATTTTATCAGCACAAAATTTGTGGCACGAATCAAAAATTGGTTAAAAATTTTTTTCGCACTATTCAGAGGGTTCATGCACAATCCTACTTCTCTCTGAGTTTTTTAATTTAAAATTTGCAACCTTTATGGATGAAACCGAACGGTACTTTAATTCATGCAGACAATTGATTTTATTAAACTTCTAAAATCCATGACGACATTTTTTCACAAACTACGAAGAAGTCCTCTCCTGATAGAGTATTTGGTAAAACTAACACGGTCATTTTCAATTGTCATATTTCAAATTACAATAAAATTAAATTTTCTTAATTCTATGTTTGAGTCGTCAAAAAATGGTTAATTTCATGGGGTCTGCGATTTCAACTCAGCAAAATCTTGCAGTAATGTTTAAGCCAGAGAAAGCATCTCACTACCAAAAGATAGCGGATGTTGAAAATGCAAGCACTGAAATTAAAAATTAATCGATAATGATTTACTATTTAAAATGACGTTCGAAAGAGCGGAGTTGGGCAGCTGAGTGTGCACACACCTGAGCATACCCATTAATAACTATATCTAAAATAAGGATCCCTGTTCCTTCGGTTCGCGTTCGTGGTTAACTGTTTTTCGAAGATCTTTATTGGTCAAAAACTGAAATCCGGTTGCTCTTATTGTGTCAAAACAGGTCAAACACGAACGCGAACCGAAGGAACAGGGGATCCCTATTTTTGATATAATATTTAATAAACTGATCAAATGATAAATATACGTTTTGGCTTTTTTCGATTGACTAGGCGTTTTTTGGTTTGTTTATTATTGATATTAATTATTTTTGAAAAGTTGTAGTTTGTGTTGAGTAAAGATAGATTGAATGAAACATGTGTGGAAGAGACTGCGACTGATAACACAACGCATTGTCTAGATATATCGGCTCTCTAACTAACATAGATTAGAAACGTTATCCCAGGAGCTATTTTCTCTCCTGACCATTTCTATTCTCATCACAAAATCAGTCTTGTACTCATCTGGTATCAGTAAGGCCAGAACGTACTATTTATAAATATAATTTTTTAGCAATGCGCAAGGAATGGTTACATTAAATAGACATTTTATTTTACGTTCCGCTGAGCTAATCGCATTCTTAGAATTTCACGATTTAACTAATAAAAATGTACTCAGTTTAATTGTGATACTACAAGAATAAGTCCTTAGTACTTATTTTAAATGAGATACGGAATCAAAAGTCAGTTTATTTTATAATATATTGACGTCAAATTTTATTGAATCATCTTTTTCAATTAAATTGGGGTGAAACGTTAAGATTGGAACGCCAAAAAACGTATGTTAAACATAAATTATTGATATTTATCTATATTTCAAAACAGCATTTTATACTTTTTAAGATTTATTCATATATCCTTTTATTACACTTTGGTTAGAATTTGTAGCCACACTTAAAATCACACGTTAAAGAAAGTATGTGGCTACGCATTTACAAAAGTGTGATAAAGGATATATATTTATTCATTTTTTGTTATTTGCTAACGGCTTTTTGATAATCTATATGGATCAACGGACCTCAGAGTACAAATCCTAATATTGAAAAATGCGAATTGAGCATTTGATTGGTGATCCTTTCTAATCTGACCAATGAAATCGGGCCTATTCCGCAATCAACGGTTTTGATTGGGTGCTAATATTTGCTTGTTTGTATCATTCAATAGGTGGATTTGTATCTCTGAGGTCCTTGATCCATATCATGTCAGGCAAAATTTTTTTTCAACTTAATTAAAACACAGGAATATCAAAAAAGTCAAGTTTAACCTATCTAGAAATTCAAATTATTTTTGATG
>SCLH01000493.1:440791-455455 GCA_004367855.1 Oikopleura vanhoeffeni
TTATCGATTTTGGCTCTCTTGCCGTCACTTAGTGGATAGGCTTTTTCAACTTTGAGGGTCATTTGTGGATCTTCTGGTGAACGATTGCCATTGGTGAAATTTTTGTCAATTGTGACATTTTTCGACTTCCAATATCTTGTACCCTCGGACATTTGAATTACAGCTCGTTGAGACTCTTGAAGTCGAATTTCAGATTTGAGAATTTTTGCAAGGAAAAGCCATACACGGACTTCTGAACACTAAGCAGCTAGTCGATTATAAACGGCGGAATTTTTTATTTCATTTTTTTATTTGCTAACGTTTTCGAATAATTATTACTTTTCAGGCAAAATTTTTTACAACTTAATTTTAACCACAGAATATAAAAAAGTCTAAGTTTAACTAAATCTGAAATTCAAATATTTTTGATGCAAATTCGCGCTAAAAAGAACAAAAAATTTAAGCCCTTTCAAAAAGTTGAAAATATTTCTGGGTATTGTTTGAATGTTCAATTTGTCTATAACATTCGTTATAATAAGTTCGATTTGACACGGTCAAACAATCTCTGATTTTTGCATAATACAGTAGTGTGACTTATAAATTCATTTTTTTTGAAGCTCTCGTTAATTTAAGTGGTTTAAGGAGGTTTTTGTTCCTCTCAAAATATTTTTTCTCTTATTTTATAAATTTCACATATTTAAATATGCTCTAGGACACCAAGATTTGCTGGCTGCTTGTGTTCTTCGCACGGACTTTAAGTTTTTACAATGCTCAAATTAGCTGCTGAGCAAAAACATTGAAATTTATGTACACAATTTTGTCATGAAAAAATCTCTGGAATTCGGTTTATACGTTTAAATAATAAAATATATAATTTTTTCTACTCGTTAACATAGGTTAATTTTATATCAGGAGATTATTTTTTTTTGTATTTGTTTGCATAAAAGTCTACACGTGGGAATTGTAGCCAAGCAAAAAGTATGAAATATTCGTCCCTAGGGGTTTTTGATCATTTCAAGAAACTTTTAATTTTTTGTTCTTGACCAAGACGGATAGCAATTTCGAAAATAAATTATGCGTAAGTCGTCAAGACTTTTTCGAATTGTTCTTGGTCAGAACAGACAGTTTCTAGTTCTATGAAGCTGAGTGAAAAATATTCGTTTTATATTTTAAAGGGGAGATCGAATGTTGATAATTTGTGTAAACGGTATCCCAGCCGTTTAAATAGTAATATTTCGTTATTGATTATTTGTAGTAGTAAAATTCAGACGATGATCATAACTATTAATTTGTTAAAATTTTCAGATTTTTGAACTTTTTTCACAAATACAGATGATATCATCAGCGAGCGATCTCAATGATAATATTTTCTTGATTTTATAATATTGGGAATTATTGAATTTTCTAATAAATCACACGAATATTATTACTTAGACTTGGCGATGATTTCGATCCATGGCAAGCCATTTTGTTTAAAATTCTATTTGTGATTCAAAAGATTTTAATTTAAAGTACTTATGTTAAAATTTTCGAAAATTTGCGCGGCACGGGAAATGAAAGGTCGGCCATTTCATCTTTATCCTTAAAAAATTCGCTGGATTTTATAAAAATTTTGAGTTTCTGAGATGACTCTATTTTGTATAATTATGGTACAGACTTGTAGCGTCAAAAGTACAATTTCATGTAATTATTGTCAAATTTATCGTTATCTTCAAAAAACGTTCTTGAAAGTTTTGGGACCATCTACTAAAAACTGCAATTTTTCGCTATTGGGAAATCAATTTTAATATATTCATGCGCATTAGCTACCATCGACTTATATCCTGTAACTTATGGACGGAGCTTTTTTGATGCTTATGCAACTATAATCCGAGCGGAACTTTGAATGTTGGCTTCTAAGCGATCTTAATGTATTTTATTTAAAAGTATTCCAAGTGCTTCATTTATTAGTTTGTTGTATCTTGTAAATTTGCTTCATGATCAAAATTTTTTAGAAAGTCTTCCAATTTTTTTATTAGCAATTTTTCGATTTTTTATTTGCAACCCTCAGCACCTTGTGAGTGATTTTAAAGACATTTTTCTCCCAAAATTGTTTTCGTCTACGATGAAACACTGAAGCACAATGAAAGAAATCTAGACCTCGATTTCAAAAGTTTATACGTAGTCAAATTCCCATGTTTCGGTTTTAAATAGTACCCCCAATTGAATTGATTTTTATCTCTTATATTTCTTTAACTTAACATTTCTTAGATTTAACGATTCCTTAAAATTTGAACAAATTTTCTTGAATTTTGACAGCTCTCTTGAAAATTTTGACAAATTTCGTAAAAATTGACAAATTCTTAAAATTTTGACAATATATATTTAAAACATTTTACAAATTTTTTAAATTTTGACAAAAGTTCTTAAATTTTCTACTTATATTTCTTTTCCAATTTGACCAATTTTAGGAACATTTGACAATGTTGGTGACCGTTTGACAAATTTCTTGAAAATTTTGACAAATTCTTAAAATTGGACTAATTCTTGTTAATTTGCTTTTTTTTAACTTTCTTGGAATTTGCATGTGTGACAGTTTACAATATCTTTTTAAATTTGACAATTTCTTACATTTTGACAATTCTTATTCTTCACATTTTTTTTTGAATTTGACAAAATTTTTTGAAATGTTGTTAATTTCTCGAATTTTGACATTGCTCTTGCGAAATTTGATTAAGTTTACGAACCACATACATTCTTCTTGCAGTTTTTTAATTTTTTAGCCATATCTACATACGACACAAATATCTATGTTTTTAATTCAATGTTCTGCAAAAACTGTGCTTAAAGTTGAGAATCATTTTCTTTCTTGTGCTGAAAAATGCGGCATATGTTATTTCTGCATAGTCGTTATTTTGTCATTTGTGAAAGTTTAATTCAACAATTTTCGATTTTTGGACTAATCTTGAGTACCTCTACACCCAGAAAACGAAAACTTCCTCAACCCAAAAGCCTATCTAAAGCATTGACTTTGAGCGTTATCACGTGAACTGGGGAAATGATATCATTTACTTATTTGTCACTATTAACAAGGATAAATTAAGACAAACGTAATATTTGTAAATTTCGAAGTTTTTAAACGTAATAAGAGGAGAAAGATAAAGAATTTCACTCACCTTGTATTTCTTGACAACATACATTTTACAATGACAATAAGTTACATTTAGGAGTGAAACTTTAGCTATGAAGGCTGGTTCTGCATTTGAATATGATATCTTGAAATCGACTTACAACATTATTATATCGCGCGCGCTCGAATGTTATATAAGTAAAATTGAAATATTGCTAATCAGCTGAAAGACTCAAATGACGTACCACCTTAGTCTATATTTTGATCGCATTGCTTTGTCGGCTCTATTTGGGTTAAATTTGCGTTCAATCTCTTTCGAAAGAATAAGTTTTTTTGAAAGTATTCTTTTTCTTCCTTATTTTTAGTTTCATAAAAATACTTTGTAAAGAACTTATTCTTAGATAGAGACTGCAGATAAAATAACTATTATATCAAAAGAATCCTCAAATTATGTCCTTAAAACTGCTTCCAGAATTTTGATATTATGTATCGTTTTCACACATTAATTTTTTTAAGAATTTTGACGAAATCTAAAAAAAGAGTAGGAAAAATAACTTTTCGAAGGCTATCGTATAAAATTTTCAACAATATTTTTGGAAATAACAATTAGCAACTCTATGACATATTTGAATTGCACATAGGTCTGTGACGATGTCTTCCTGCGCCGTTTTGGCTCCCCGACAAATTTTTTGCTTTTAGATAGTCAAGAGGTTGAGGGGCTTAACCAAGACAAAGTTGATTATTAGAATTTTTTTCTATTTTAATACTGTTTTCTATTTTTAACTTTGTATTTCTGGCTCTGAAAAGTAATGCCATTTTCTGATAATTCTTCAATGTCTTTTTCGACATTTTGAGACATTTCAGAATACCCTAATCCATTAACAGCAACTTCGTTTATACTTTAACAAATGTTGAAGATTTGTTGTTCTATAGCCATCCTTTGGACATTTCTTTCACTGAGAGCTGTTGCATTTTAAGTTTTTAGACCCGAATTAGCCTTAACTGGTACCTCAACGGTATTTTTAATTCAGGCGTCGGACTAACTAACTCGCACCAAATAGCCTCAGATGCACCAAATGCATTTCTGCTCTTCTTCATAAAAAAACAATTTTGAGATTTTTCTCACAACATTTTCGAGTTTTTTAGCATTTTTCTAAGTATTTTTTTAGAGAAAAAAACATAACCTACAATTTTAAATGAACAAAATAAGAGATGAAGATGGCACCTATTTCTACTTCCACGTTCTCTTTGCCAGTCAGCTTCAACTCTTGACGGTACTTTCGACATCGATGAAAATACATTCTAGAGAAACTCCAAAAATTGACTTCCGTTTGAAACCAAATGCCAATTTTCGATAACATCAGGAGCGATGTTTAAAAACGTTTTCACTGGACAATGAAGACAATGTTGCACGATCTATATTAATTTAAAAAAAAACTATCGAATCTTTTCGACGAAAATTTCGTTTCGAGTTTGGAATTTTTATATTTTCTTGATTTGACGGATCAAAATTTTACCTGACGTGACGCAATTTTTTGTTTCAAGTAAGACCTCTGCGCTTAATTTGATGGTATTACAGCTCAAATCACGATGAAATTTTCTTTTTCTGACATCCTGAACAACTTATACTTTCCGTCTGAATTACATCTGCATTTTCTTATTAATCGGAAGCCGATGTTAAAACCAAATTATTCACTAGAAATGAGAAACATGTGTCGCCTATAATACCAATTTAAAAATCTGTATCGAATCGTGTTGAGAAAACTGAGCTCAAATTCAAATATCATGAAATACTTTCATTATTCTACGAACAAGTCGATCGAAATTTTTCGCACAACATATCGATACTGTCCAACCCTCGTCAGTAATTGTCTATTCTCTACAAAGTGTATCAATTTCCATTAAGCCGTTTTCCCGGATAAAAGACATTGAAGTCAAAAATCAGTTTCTAGACACCTTAACTCCCTCACATTGTCTGTGCGGTGCTCAAAAGAACACTCTGTTTTTAACTTTTGGCGAAGCAAAAGATACGATCTTTCCTTTTAGTTTTCAGAATTTCGTATTAACTTGTTCCGTTTTTTTAGAGCACCGATCCTAAAATGTCCCAAATCCTGCTTGCCGTACCCTCTAAAGTCAGCGTCTTTTAGCCAAGTGCTATCATCCAAACAAACTTTAAGAAAAAATATTATAAAACATAATACTGACCCAAATAGCCGGCAAATATTGACCCCAAACATTATTAAGATGATAACACCTTCGACAGTTTTTTAGTTTCAATCTTCACAGAGGACAATTTATCGATTCTGTCCTACATTTTTATTCGCAGATTAATATTTCACATTTTGCTCTTTAGCGCCTTCAAGATTTCAACAGTCAAACTGCTGTGCATAGCTATGTCATTAAATTTACTTTGGTATCAACAGGGAAAGATACACACTGAGTTCAGTTCAGAATCCTCTAAAACAAGTTTGAGAAACTTTACTATTTTGTCAAAAATCTTTGCCTTTTTTCGTCCTTCCTTTTCAAATGGAGCCTTCCACTGAATTTTTCGATTTTTTTTGCATGTCAAAACGTGACTTGATATTTTCTGTCTTTCAATAAAAACAATGCATTTTGAAAGGACAAGAGAAGTCGAAAAAGTCCTTATATCTTTCTTTCCTGGGCGTCTGAGGCGGTCGAATTATGTCTGTCAAAACCATTCCCTTGCATTTCTCTGCAAATAAACATCATCCAAAATCACAATTTTTGCAGCATTTTTATAGAAACAATTCACCGAAGCCCTTGCTCAAAATTTCTCGGAAAAGAGTTCGCAATTTCAAGAATTGAAATTTTTGAGACAAATACTTTTCTGCAACCAAGTGTCTAGGTTTCGCTCAGGGGACAACCGCCCGAACTATAGTCTATAGCGCTTATAAGATATCATCAAATGGCTTTAAAGCTGTCCAATTTCAACTCTCGCTTATTTCTATCAAACATAACCCTAACCAGTTCCCTGACGCGCCCCAAATAACTTGAAAATTAAAACTAAAAAAGACATTTAAACCTCACCACTTATAGCCT
Organism: Oikopleura vanhoeffeni; assembly: GCA_004367855.1. Taxonomy (NCBI): domain Eukaryota; kingdom Metazoa; phylum Chordata; class Appendicularia; order Copelata; family Oikopleuridae; genus Oikopleura; species Oikopleura vanhoeffeni. Next base: position 446,940 of record SCLH01000493.1, read on the forward strand.
TTTGAAAGCTTAAAGCCACTTTAAATCAGCCAAAAATGATCGCAGAACCTTCTCCTTATTACACATTAATAAATTTAACAATGTGAATCTTACAACTATTTGCTAGAAACTTTTTCGGATGCTACGGCTTTAAATTTTATGCACAAAATGATTGAAAGCGATTCATATATCGCTTACAGCGTTTTACTTCCAAGATACTATTTCATACAAATTTTGATTTAAAATTCCACATAACGCCAGTTTACGCGAAACTGTTTTGAGTACAATTGCAAAAAGATCCTTTATTCACTATTCCTAGACACTATCTTGACAAAAACTATTTATTTGCGAAGTCATTCCCACTATACTCTATTTTGATCTAAGTAAAGATCCAAAAACGATTTGTTTTTTGAAAAACTAATTACTTGTAACAATTCAGCCAGAGTGTACTCTTTATACCCATATTTGCCTTTATTGTAAACAAAATCAAAAATTTTATTAAATCGAGAAAAACTAAAAATTTTTTTCTAATACCGTTATTCTTCTATCATGAATATTTTGAACTATTTTAAAAATTTTTTAGATTTCACAGATATGGCAGTCGCGAAAGTTATAAGGTAAAACGAGCAGACGCGCAGTTATTCCAAATTAACCTACATTAGCTAGGCCCTACCTGAGTAGTATCACGTGCGATTTAATTAACCTTGATCCTTTCAAATTTTTTTGTAGAATTAAATAGAATTTCTAGAATATCAAATAAATTTCGAAAAGAATTTACTTTTTATCATTGATCATATAAAGAAAATTAAGGTGTATTTCATAAGATCCTTTTTGTAAACAAACCCTCAGCTATAGCCTCATGAAAGGCTATTAATAATAGCTTTAATAATAGCTAATTTTGAACCTCGGCCGCAACTTTTTTAAATGCTTCGGAGGTCCCTTACTTGGAAGCTCCAAGACGATTTTACTTACTTTGAAACTTTGCTTGTAACTACAATAATCAATAGTGTCTACAGTTTTATGTTTGACAGCAGAAATCCGGAAGTTTTTTATATAAATGGAATTTTACAATATTAACATTTGACCTTTACCTAATTGAAATCTTAATTTTTTACAACATATTGTTTTCTTTCGCAAAATTTAAACATTTATCTTATGTTCCTATCAATTTTAATTCGATTTGCAAATATTCGTAGAATAAAAAGTCTCGTATTTCACAATAACTTTTATTTTCAGCAAAAAGTCGAAACATATAAATATAGTAAAGCTATATCAATTGTTCTTCAAAATGTATCAATATTATGTTTGGATCCTATTTCACCCATATTTCTTGATGTAATTAAGATCATGTAAAACCTGATTCACTTGAAAATATATTCTTATGTTCATCGTTTTACTAAACATCGCCGCTTCCAGAGGATTTTTAAATCAATTGATTTATTGTCGAAATATTGACGCTTTCGTACTTTCACCGAAAAAACAATTAGAGATTACGCAAAACTTGTCTCGTGTAATACATAACTTAAAGAGACTTTCCTAAAACTGACTTTCCTCAATTTTTCGTATGTCAGTCAGTTTTATAAAATCAGCGTTTTCGTCTTATCTTCCAGAAATCCTGTAAAAAACGTAAGCACAAAATAACTTTTTGCGGCTCGTGATAATCAATCTAATTAACTTTAGAATTCACCTGCGCAAACTTTATCCCGCGAATTTTTACCAAAGTCTGTAGAGTATTCTTACTAGTCCATTTTTAAAGTTGAAAGTTTCAAGTTTCGATTAATCGGCTGACGCTTCTAAGGTTAAGGGACTCAAATTTTTTATAAAATGTCTTTATAGTGACATTAGCGAACGAAGAGCAAACACAGATGCACCACAAAGCGAGTTTACGTTCTTGATTGCCTTCTTGGCCAATCCAGAACAGCAGATGATATTATTCTCCACTTATTATTCCTACTTTCGCTTTATTTTGGTCAAAAATGTGCATATACTTCAACGATAGGCAAACATTGTCAATTATACCGAAATAAGTTACATAAGCCGACAAACCCACTTCAGCACCCCCTGAGGTGACATCTGTCTCGTTACTACTGTAGCTAATCGCCATTTTTATACTTGAACATTCTAAATATATTACACTGAAGACCCCCCTTGACCTAAAGTATTTTCGGAAACATCACTTTAATCTTTCTATCTTGAAATAAAAGGCCGATCGAGTTTTTGTTTTAAGCCCCAAATTCTTTTTCACTGCTGAACTCTCGTTCTATTTAGCTTACTTCGTACCTAGTTTTAATCTTTTGTTTCCGGTGTAATATTTCGAAGGCTGGACTATACTTATTACGAATCTCTTTGACTCCGCCTCCTCCCTCCCTTCTCCGCCGCTTTTTCAAGCATCCCACTCTCGCGCCATCTCGGCCTACCACCAGACACTCCAAGATCTTTACAGCGCGCTGATAAACCGACTCGCATTCTCTGACCAGCCACATATTCCCCGCTGAAATATTTTCATCTAGATGGTTTCAAAACGTCATTCACAACGTGACTTATTGACCTACTAATCGTACATGCACCCTAAATCGCCGCATTATAATCGGCCGAAGCCCTCCTTCAGCGCTCGACCTTTTCATCTTGCCTGGTCACTCCTTTCGCATACAATGTACAACCTCTTACCCTTAAACTCCGATTTTTGGACCCGTACACCTCGTTAAAACATAAAAAACGTGTATCTAACTCCCACTGACTAATCTTCGCGGCTGACCCATGACTACCCTTTAATACCCAATTCCAAGGACCCACTCCATTTCGCTGAACCTGTAGCACCTTTACCGTGATCGAATCAACTATTTCTTAAACTCATTGAAGTCTACGTGCGTTTTTCTCTTTTTTCGCGAAATTATTACACCGCTATTTCACAGTCCTTTACTAATTTTGCACAACACAAACTCCTGGCACCCTCAAAACCAAGCGCTATGCAGCCGACGATCCCCCATCATTCTTAACCGACTTTTTCCACATCTACCCCAATAGCCCGGCCAAATGACTCACGCTGACCGCTCACTATTCAAGGCTACGGCTTGACACATAGTCTATTTTTTTTTCAAAATTTACTCCTACCCATGTTAATTCAATTTTTGAAAATAAAACTAGGTCTCTTAGACGGCTTCTTATTCTTCAGAAAACTCCTCCTTTTCCTTCCTTACATCGAAGTGCACAAACACTCACGTCGACCCTGAAAATTACAAAATCAGGTTTTCGTTCAAGATCACACAAATATCTACTCAAATCTACCAGTCAAACTTCTGTGGCTCAAACTAAACCCTCAATTTAGAGTTCCCGGACATATAATAGTATTACACAAACGTCCCGTCATCTTACTTTCAAAACATAAGACTTCTTTCCATACGACTTACTTCCACCCTCTTCTTGATATTTCCTCGTACGAGACTTATCATCTCGGACTTCTGGTCGTCAATGCAGAACAAGTCTCACAAAGTTTCAGAGTTCACCTCCAACTCTTTTACTGTAATTTAAGTACATTCTTCAAAATACGTATTATTGTTACTCTATATCACCTTACCGAAATTTCCAGTCCATCCGCTAGCTCATAGATCGTATACTCTCCAAATAATCGAAGAGTCGATTTCTCTGAAAAATCATTAGGACTGTTCAATTATTACTGACAGTCGCCAGACCGCACATTTCCTTGTAACAAATCTAAAAACAATTTGACTTTTTGTTGCTCTTCTAGAACGTTCAGTACATATTCACCATAGATTGCTAATTATTCTTATTAAAAAGTCGAACCTCTTCATTTTGTTGGGTATATGAAAGCTTTCGTATGAACTTGAAGTGGCTTGAACCTGCTCATTAAATGTTCTTTTTTCATTTTGAGAGCTGATGTTTTGAAAATTTTTAATAAAAACATCGCAATTTTTTTGCAGTTCGAGCACCCGAATGAGTTGACGTTTAATACTACAAATTTCAAACTGTCAATTAGGAGACTAAATTGTAACTTATCCCTTAATTGTGTGATCGTGCTAAAAAGAGAGATTGTATATATTTCTTTCCATTTGCTCTTTAAATTAACCTTTTTTACAGTTTTGTTTTCAACAATATGTAAGCAAATTATTGAATTGACATTTAACAAGTGAAAAATAATGTTGATAATGAATCTTTATGTTATACGCTACACTTTAGTTGATTTAACACCATGTCACGCATGTGCATGAACATGAGTCCAGAAATGTGACATTGTAGGAGTTAATAAGTTAATACTAAACGCTACGCACCAATCAAAAACTCCCGAATGGTAGTAGAAGCAGTTCTGGATTAGGTCAAAGTTTCTGAAAGCCCTGCTGGCTAATTTTATCACGTCGTATCACATGTAGAAACCAGCACCCCCTTAATGTAAATTTTGCTGTTAGTTACTATTATTTTTTTGTCCAGAGGGTAAAAATAAGCAAAAAACTGACATTTTATTTATTTCATTATTCCGTGTTTTTTTTTTTTTTTTTTCTTTTTTTTTCAATCGAAAAAACAAAATATCTATTAACATGTTCCATTGACTAAATAAGTAATAGTTCCAAATCAGCTAAAAAGCTTAATTCGAAAACTTATCAAATAAAGATATTCTTATTGTATAAATTAAAACCAATCAGAATTTAGCTTAAGATTTTAAAATTTGCAAAAAAAAAAACAATATTATTTTGAATTTCATGTTTTTTACCGTTTTTTATTTTCGTTTGAAATTCGTCATGTGGAAATTTTCCTGAACTCGACCTTGGCTGTCTCAAAAGCAAAATTTATTTTCAGTTTCATGGGCCAGGTGAAGCCTGTTATGAAAACGGGTTGAGTTAAATCCATTAAAGAAGTTGAAATGCTATCATTCTTATATGGCATTTCGGACTTGGCGTGCATCAATTAGACTTAGACGCGCGAATTCGATGAAAACGATCAGGGTATTTGAGGAAGAATTATACGCTATTGTTAAAATTTTTCCTCGAAATAAATCTTCGACCTTAAATATTGAACGCTGTTGAAAAAAAGCAAAAAATTTTGAAATAGTTTCGTTTTTAAAATTGAACATCGGTGAAATGCTCTTTGACGATGTGTTTCAAACAACGGTCAAAACATCTTCTCGAGACGGAAAAAACTTATTTTGGTCTGGATTTCTTAGGAATTTTTTCTAGATAACTTGTTTTTGGGCATGCTTTTTTTCTATTATACAGGTATAGTTCGTATACTAATCAGCGGATCTATCGACGATATTTTCCGCACACACCAGAGAGTATCTAATAGCTGATAACTATGCTGAATAGCCTATGCATAGGTCGGATACTGGGCCGAAAGCTTTTTTTGGTCGAAACGTTTTCACAAATGTATTAATGCTTTATTGTTTTAATTTTTGGGGGACGATTTTTGGGGGAAGTTGGTTTTTTTTCTTTCCCATGGGGGGCCTGCATCCATCCAAAATTTGATATCGGATAGCAATATAAAATTTTTGTCGAACAACACATAAAATGCACGGAGGAATGTTGGCCATATAATTGCGTTTTCGTGCGTTCCGCTGTACGATTTTTCATCAATTTCTTCATGGACCGATTAAAAATTTCGAAAATTTTTTTTTCGAAATAATTGTAGTTTTTTTTTCGAAAAATTAAAAATTTTTTCATGGTTGCTAAATGTTTTTGTGCGCGATCCGTTCATAAAACTAAAATGAATAATTCACAGGTTTAAAGCGCCTTAGAGCCCAAAGGTTGTTTTTAATACTCACATTCTGACACCAGGTGTCAAAATTTTGTCATGTGGGATCATTTTTTCGATTACAAGTGAACCATATAAACTCAAGAAATTAACTTGACGGGTTTAGTTTCAGATAATCTCCGTACGGCCTACTATGCAAGTGCGAATATATATAATGGTAGTATATCTTATAAGCAATTTCATACTGTACTTTTATTTTCTTCATTTTAGATAAATATGCTCATTTTGTTTTCTGAAAAACCGCCGAGGAAGTTCGAGCTGACAATCGAGCGTTGTTTCAAAAAGGTTACAAATATTTAATCATTGAGACTGTACCCATATTTTCATACACACCAATTTGCGAAATGATGCAAAATAATCCTTTGAAAATCAAACTATCGCATCAAAACCCGCGGCAATTCTCTCCGAAGGCAACAAATTGCTAAAGGCGCACGCAAGCTTCTTATAGCTCGCGGCAATTCTCCAGGGCAGTGTAAGGACCCGACTCTTAGTGGTACAGGCAAAGTTGATGTTGAACGGCATTGCCAAGCTGCGTATTCTTAAGGAAATCATATGAATCGTGCCGCATCAGAATGAGTATATCTAGATTCACATAAAATTAAATGCGCTTATTAATCGCAAATATAGATGTTTCCTGTAATCAAATCTAAATACATGTAAAACACTAATTTTGACATTTTCTAAATATTGAAGTTAATTTTGATATTATAACTAGAATATAAGTTTGCACTTTTGGTAATTAACAAAATAGATGTGGAATCTAACAATTATGCAAAAATCAGAAGGAAAGTAGTTTAATATAATTAATGAAATCTTCTCGGGTTTCGGGCTATAAAGAACAGAAAAAAATTTTAAGCCCTATTTCAATAAAGTTGAAAATATTTCTGGGTATTGCTTTGAATGTTCAAATTTGGTCTATACATTCGTTTATAATAAGGTTCAGATTTGACACGGTCAAAACAACTTTCATTTTTTTTTGCATAATACAGTAGTGTGACTTATAAATTCATTTTTTTTGAAGCTCCGTTAATTTAAGTGGTTTAAGGAAATTTTTGTTCTCTTCCAGAAACATTATTTCTCTATTTTTATAAATTTCACATATTGAAATATGCTCTAGGACACCAACAGATTTGCTGGGCTGCTTGTGTTCCTTCGCACAGACTTTAAGCGTTATTTTACAATGCTCAATGTTAGCTGCTGAGCAAAAACATTGAAATTTATGTACACAATTTGTGCATGAAAAAATGTCTCTGGAATTCGGTTTGTACGTATAAAAATATAACTAATGAATTTTACTACTGCGGTAACATGGGTTAATTTTTATATCAGGAGTGATTATTTTTTTTTGATAATTTGTTTTGCATAAAAGTCTACACGTTGGGAATTGTAGCCCAAGCAAAAAGTATGCAAATATTCGTCCCTAGGGGGTTTTTGATCATTTTCAAGAAACTTTTAAATCGTTTGTTCTGTGAGCCAAGACGGATAGCAATTTCGAAAATAAATTATGCGTAAGTCGTCAAGACTTTTTTCGAATTGTTCTTGGTCAGAACAGCAGTTTCTAGTTCTATGAAGCTGAGTAAAAATATTCGTTTTATATTTTAAAGAGGAGATCGAATGTTGATAATTTGTGTAAACGGTATCCAGGCCTTTAATATTTCGTTATTGATTATTTTTGTCGTAGTAAAATTCAGACGATGATCATAACTATTTAATTTGTTGAAAATTTTATATTTTGAACTTTTTTCTCAAATACAGATGATATCATCAGCGTAGCGACTCCACTGTTATATTTTCTTTGATTTTATAAATTTGGGAATTATTGAATTTTCTAATAAATCAACGAATATATTAGTGAGACTTGGCGATGATTTCGATCCCATGGCAAGGCCCGATTTTTTTTGAAAATTCCTATTTGTGATTCAAAAGTATTATACAATGTTATTTATAAGTACATTATGTAAAAATTTTCGAAAATTTGCGCGGTCGGGAAATGGTAAAGGTCGACCATTTTTATCTTTGTCCTTAAAAAATCGCCTGGTTTTTTATAAATAATTTTGAGCATTTCTGAGATGACTCTATTTGTGTTAATTGACGTTTACAGACTTGTAGCGTCGAAAGTAACAATTTCATGTTAATTATTGTCAAATTTATCGATATCATTCAAAAAACGTTCTTTCAAAGTTTTGGGACCATCTACTAGAAAACTGCAATTTTTCGCTATTGGAGAAATCAAATTTTTAATATATTCATGCGCATTAGCTACCATCGACTTATATCCTGTAACTAAAAATAGGACGGAGCTTTTTTGATGGCTTATGCAACTTACTAAGTCCGTGTGCGGAACTTATTGAATGTTGCGCTTCAATCGATCTTAATATATTTGTATTTAAAGAGTTTCCAAGAGCTTCGTTTATTAGTTTGTTGTACTCCTTGAAATTTGCTTCATGATCAAAATTTTTTATAGGCTCAAAATTTGGGTCTTTGCTAAAAATTTCTTCTTATTTTTCGTGATAGTCTTTTCTATTTATAAAGCATACCGAAACACTTTTCCCGACATTTGATAAGCAAATGTCTCCATTTTGCCTTAACCTTGGACGTTAAACACCTCATTTGAGGTTTCGCATAGTTTAAAACGTCTCAAAAGAGGAGAATTAGCACTCTAAAATAAAATTAGCAATATCCTGATAGAATTTGCGCCAAGAAGTTCAAAAATTAAACTTGAAATAATTTTCGATGATCCGTTTGAAAGTTATTTCTTCTTACTTTTTTGGCCAATT
>SCLH01000493.1:463962-479535 GCA_004367855.1 Oikopleura vanhoeffeni
TTGGTTTGTATTTTTACCTAGGCATTTTTGATCTACTGTACTCGGAATAGGATATATATATGCGTCAAATTTTATCAGACGTCATAACGTTGTGAGTCACACTTGTGAATCACAACTTGTGACATTTTCCAATCACATCACACGACTGTCAAGAATTCTGTGATATCATTTGTCACTGCCTCAAAGTTATGAAGCCTGATAAAATCCGACGCATTTTCGATTCATGTTAACTAAGGGCCCTTGATTCATATCGCAAGAATTCACAATTAAATTCCAGAAAACAGCATTCACATAATTTTTCTATGTGTATTTTTTTTATGGTTTTTTCATCAAAATTATGGAAAAAAAAATATTTTCAATTTTATCTTAACTTTATGTCGTTAACTTCATGACACATATTTAAGTTGGAAGTTTTAGACGCTTTTGGTAGCCAGTTTTCCGATACTTAGATAAACGACAATTAAGGGAAACTATACACTTAGAATATATAGTAACTTGGAATATCTCCGAGAATCACCTTCTTGATCATTCTGAACAAGATAAATTAATAATTATACAGTATATCTTTTTCCCAACGGAACTCCAGCTCAAAAACGTTTACTATCTCTATTGCGCGAGTTCGAATCCCACTTATGTTGTCTGAGTGACTTTCCTGAGTATGATTATAGACAAAGGTCTTGATAATGGGACCGCTAAACTTTATCGGTGTGTAATCACTTAATCAATCACTGAGACAATCACTTATTCAACATCAATGGGATTCGAACACTCGTTATAGAGATAGTTAACGTTTTTGAGATGGAGTTCCGTTGGGAAAACGATATATGGATTATCAGACCTCAGAGTACAAATCCTAAATATTTGAAAAATGAAAAATCTGAGCATTTGATCGGTTGATCCTTTCTCAACCTGACCAATGAAATCGGCCTATAACGCAATCAATGGTTTTGATTGGGTGCTAATATCTTGCATTGCTTGTATCATTCAAATATTTAGGCTTTGTACTCTTAGGGCCGGTAATCCATATGAATCAACCGCCCTCAGAGTACAAATCCTAAATATTTGAAAAATGCGAAATCTNATGAAATTCTCACTTGACGCATTAAACACTTGGTTTGAGCGTTTGGAATGGAAACAACGAAAAAAAAAATTTCGAGTTACAATATTTTTTTAATGATTCAAACTGTCACGCTGTATTTGACTTTGCGTAACAATCATTTTGTTATACACACAAACTTACTCTCATTAACTTACAATATTTATCCCACAAAAATTAATAAATTTTAAATTTGCGATTGGTAGCTTTCTTGGCAACTATTTAGGTGTCGGCGCCCTAACCTGTTAAACTTTTACTAACGTCGATAATGTGTTCCAGTTAGGTAAGCGGAGGACTGTTGTAATATTATCCGAATTAACTTGTTATTTGAAATATCGTTTGCGCTACAAATTTTTATTTATCTGCTTCACTTTTACGAGTATACACAACTTTGTCGAGGTATCTTCTGTCGATCTCAGAAGAAGATCTGGAGAGAATAAGTTGTCCAGAAATTATTTCTTAAATTAATATTATTAATAAAGAAAAATGAAACTCATATTTTCTTAAGACAACACATATCAGCATGTCCACATTTTTCTTTGCGATGCTTGGTTTCGTCGAAATGTTGACACACCGTTATTGGTCAGTGTTAATTATCAAATACCGTTAAACACCCAAACCGTATTTGGTTAGTTCAGACGTTTTTCATCGGCGGAGGTGAGCTCAAACAAAAACTTAATATTGCAATCATATATGTTGACATGCTCGACAGCATACCGTATTCTCTTTTAATCACATTTTGGTGTAGAATTGCGTAGCCACAACGGTAAAATCATCACGTTAAAGACGGTAGTAGTGGCTTACGTCCATCTAACAAGAAGTGATAAGGGATTAATCTCCTATTTACACTTTTGTGCGAATATCCGGCTCCTGATTAGGAACGTAGTGTGTTTTTTAAGTGAGTTAGGCTGAACAAATGTGAATAGGGGATATTATATAATTGTGCCAAGGATGAATTAACATCCAGATACTCTAGTAAAACCTGGACATGAAATATTTTTATCAATCAGATCGGGCTAACGAAATGTCGATCTTTTTAAAATTAATTTAACTTTTTTTTCCAACTATCCCTCTTAACAACACTTTTGGGTGATTTGATAGATGTAGGCTGAAAAGAAGAGAAGCGCCCCCATGAGTGTGCTGAGAAGGGCGTCAGCGTAATTAGATTGGCTCCCTCAACCTACATCTTTCAAATACCCAAGAAGGCTGTTAGAAGGATTTATAACGATTTTACACTTTTTATTATTCATAATTGATGCATTTACGTTTTTTTTCACCAAGAACTACCCGTTTTGGTGATAAGTTATCCCAATCTCAGTTACTCGCTGAGTCAAGTATTTTTTTCTAAATATTCAAAACCTAAAGTATATACAAAGCCGGTTGTTATAAAAAACTTGTTCAGAAGACGCATTCTGGCGATCTGAGGGAACAACAATTGTAGAGAAACGCACTTGAGGTAAACAAGAGACGTGCTTTTAATAATCAAATTCTTCCAAACCTGACAACTCGCCATTCTAACTGGAATTGCGGGATGCGACCAGAATTGTGTCGATTCATTTTGTCGAAACATCGCAATGGAATAATAATTACAGATCGATTGCACAGAATTGACTCCGAACCCGGGGTTACGTATCTAAACAATCTAGATATCCCAATCAAGTATGAAAGAGAACTTGAGAACTGAGACAGTTAGCTCACACAAAGGAAACATTGCAGCGGTAAGTTTTTTTTCATAATTATTCTATAATATGCTCAGTAATAATTCTCATATATTCTTTCATAATATTCTTATTTATTAATCTGAGAATATTTTTCTATAGTTTCGATTTTATTACATTTAAAAACTAAGCAGAAATAACCTTGAAAGAGTAAGTAGAACTTTTTGAGATCTTAGAATTGTGATTTTCAAATAAGATTTTGCCGTGAAATTTGGATAATTTTCAAATTCAGTTACCCGTGTGAGCACATGAACACGCTTATATTTAGTGTGATGCATATTTAAAATCAGCTAATATATGCAAAAACCATCGTAGAATTGTCTCCTTCGAATACTTATAAGAATTTTGCAAGGGATTTCAAAAAAGTGACATTATTTTTTTTTGAAATTTGTTCAAATTTTACGGAGGGTTTATTTTTTGGATTTTTTTCCAATCTTTTACCTCTAAAAGAAATAAAATGCGACCTATTGCGTCAATTTAAAATTTGAAAATAGCCAGTTTTAGAAAGTGTTTTGTCCATGCGTTACACTCAAACAAAGATTAATTGGTACTCTACAGGAAACAGATATTTTCTTTTCAAAAAAGTGATATTTCAAAATGTTTCCAAATTTAAGTATTTCACGAAAATATTTTAATTATTAAAAAATGTAATCGAGCAATTAAATATTGTCCACAGGTCACATTGAAGTTAGTATATTCGACCAGAACAATATCAGAGATGTCTTATCTGCTTTTAGTAGGGGAAAATAACATTTTTTATTGAAAATATGTGATTTTCCAATCAATTTTTAAAACTATTAAAAATAATTTTGAGTTGCATTATATAAATCAAATCCAGAAAAAAACGATGACATAGGTCAATCCTTGTGCATCGATTCCAATTTCCAAAATAATTTGCGTTGCAACACCACTGTAGCTTGTATTCAACGTGATATGCTGTACCTTGCTCTTATCAGTAAAATTTTGTCTAGAACTAAAAATTCAATTCTTAGAATATCAAATGTCGGCATGCAAAAATATATGTTTTGAACTTCCTTATGCAAAAAAAATGAACTCTAAAACTACTCTTGGGCTTTCTGTATCCGCGGTTGGAACGATACTCTATATATAGGTGTCGGTGCTTGGCGGAACTTTTTTTTTCTTGTGTCTCAACGGGTTAAGTTTTATATTTTGAAAAATTTTCTATTCAATGAAAAATTATGTTTTGAGTTCATGCACAAACAAAATGCAGATGTCTCGCTAAAATAACTTTCTGCATTTGAGAAAAATCGGTCCAAATAATAATTTCAATACATTTTCCTTCTGCGCCACTCATAGCCCCATTGATTTCATCCTAGTTGACATACCCCCGCCCCCGCACGAGATATCTAGCCAAGGCAACTCATGCTCGGTACTGTGTACAATGTAACTAACATTATGTAAGATTCTAAAAACATTTCAAAGTATCGAACTAAAACTTTCCAGTGTAAACGTAAACTTGTGTCAGTGTTAACAGTACAAAATCATAGCACTGTTTTTTCATGCTTGAAAAGTACACAATAGATAACAAGTTTACACAAAATTATCTTGATATAATTAGAAATGAGGATTGAGTTAACTTCGTTTCAGTGTACACAGGACCAAACTATAACACAGCTCAAAACATGAAAAAATTCGACAAACTTCGATTTCAATACATAAAGAATAAAATTTGACTTCAACATTTCACTTACTGCAACAATGCAGAAACAGTCACCACTTATTGTTCCAAATTGGCTATTGCGATGTATTAAGAACAGGCTTATTTTAACATCACTTCCGGTTTACCGTCGTCGAAATACCGCCAATTTTTTATTGAGATTATTTTACTCTCAATATACCCCCCAAGTAATATATAATTAATAACCAATTCGAACCTCACTTCCGGTTAAACGGAAGTGATGAGTCATCGAAAATACTGCAAAAACCACAATTTCTACCTTCAAAATACCCCCACGTAATTCGTTGCATGCTAAAATTTTATTCGTATCCAAAACGGGATAAAAGGGAAAGGCTACCCGGACCCGGGATAAAAGGGATAATCTATCTTTATCCATATCCCGTTTTTAATCCCGTTTTGGGGGAAAAACGGATAGGGATAGAGATGGAAAAATTGGCGGGATGCATCCCTTTTGAAGCCTGATTAAGAACTTCAAATAGCATTGTTATTTTCTATGGATTAATTGAAGGAGTATAGATTTATCCTTACACTATTAAATCAAGTCTTAACTCATTTTCAAATTCAGAATTTTGCAGAGAATTTCATGCATCTGTGGAGGCTGCTCAAAGAGTCAGGCATAGGTTATCAACTTGAATTGTTGACCTCAGAACAAAAAACTTAAAACTGACATTAATAACTGTAAGAGATTGAAATTAATTTCCTAAAAGTGACTTCCTCAACAATAACATACAATTTCCGGTCTCTAATTACTGGTTTAAAAGTTTATTGCGAAAAATCAAGAAAAAAGTAAAATAAAATATTTTTAAACGATCCATCAAAAAAAAATTATTTCATTTTTCAAAAATTAATCGCAATTGTATGGGCGATTTGAACTTATATCCATATTTTTTGCAATTCTGGTCTTTTAAAAAAATTAAGCCACTTTATGGCTCTTGCCTCAAAGATGAAAAAATGCAGTTATATTGAGGTTTAAGTTTTGTAATAGCTGTAAGTTTTTTATAGTCAAAGTTTTAAGAAGAACTACCTCATAACAATTCGGGCACGTAACGACTATTTTTCTTTAGAGAATGACGGCTGCATGGCATATTCAAATGGCTCAGCGCTTAATTAGGGCAAATTTTTATGGCTTTACTGAACTAAGTTAAGCCATAGACTCTACGGTTTAATATAAAAAGGCGAAAAGGGAGAATTGCTATTCTTTTTTGGTCCGCTCAAAACCCTGTATAGTAAAAAAGTAGTATGAAAATGAAAACTCAACTAGTTGGATGTTTTGTGATGTCACCCAAGGTTTGTGGTTTCTATTTTTGTACAAAATTTCAGAAATTCCAAACTCTGCAAGTTTATTTTGAAACATATGGATTACCCCCCTCAGAGTACAAATCCTGAATATTTGAATGATACAACAAACGCAAGATATTATCAACCAATCAAAACCATTGATTGCGGAATAGTGCCGATTTCATTGGTCAGATGATTAAGAAAGGACAACCAATCAAATTGCTTCAGATTTCGCAAATATAAACTTGCAGAGTTTGGAATTTCTGAAATTTTGTACAAAAATAGAAAACCACAACCTTGGGTGACATCACAAAACATCCAACTAGTTGAGTTTTCATTTTCATACTACTTTTTTTACTATTACAGGGTTTTGAGCGGACCAAAAAAGAATAGGCAATTCTCCCTTTTTCGCCTTTTTATATTAAACCGTAGAGTCTATGGCTTAGACTTAGTTCAGCTAAAGCCATAAAGAATTTGCCCTAATTAAGCGCTGAGACCATTTGAATATGCCATGGCAGGCCGTCATTCTCTTAAGAAAAAATAGTCGTTCCGTGCACCCTGAGATTGTTATCGATGTAGTTCTTCTTAAAACATATGACTATAAATAAACTTACAGCTGATTACAAAACTTAAAACCTCAAATTATACTGCATTTTTTTCATCCTTTGAGGCATAGAGCCATAAAAGTGGCTTAATTTTTTTAAAAGACCAGAATTGACAAAAATAATTGGTATAAAAGTTCAAATCGCCCATACAATTTGCGATTAATTTTTGAAAAATGAAAATAATTTTTTTTTGATGGATCGTTTAAAAAATATTTTATTTTACTTTTTTCTTGATTTTTCGCAAATAAACTTTAAACACCCAGTAATTAGAGACCGGAAATTGTATGTTATTTCTGAGGAAGTCACTTTTTAGGAAATTCAATTCTCAATCTCTTACAGTTATTAACTGTCAGTTTAGTTTTTTGTTCTGAGGTCAACAATTCAAGTTGATAACCCATGCCTGACTTCTTTGAGCAGCCTCCACAGATCCATGAAAATTCCTCTGCAAAATTCTGAATTTGAAACATTAGTAAACTTGATTAAATAGTGTAAGTATACATCTTTAATACCTCCTTCAATTAATCCATAGAGAAATAACAATGCTATTTGAAGTTCTTAATCAGGCTTCCAAAAGATGCATCCCCCAATTTTCCATCTCTATCCCATCCGTTTTACCCCCAAAACGGATAAAAACGGGATAGGTGAAGATAGATTATCCCTTTTTATCCCGGGTCCGGGATAGCCTTATCCCTTTTATCCCGTTTTTGTAAATAGAATAAAATTTAGCATGCAACGAATAACGTGGGTATATTTGAAGTAAAATATTGTGTGTTTGCAGTATTTCGATGACTCATCACTTCCGGTTTAACCGGAATGAGTTCGAGATTGGAATTATTATTATAATACTGGGGATATTGAGAGTAAAATAATCTCAATAAAAAAATTGGCCGTATTTCGACGACGGTAAACACGGAATGATTTTAAAATAAGCCTGTTCTTAATACATCGCAATGCACAATGATGAATTGGACTAAATAAGTCGGTGACTGTCTGCTTGTCAATATTGTCAATTTTAGCAGTTAAAGTAAATTTGAAGATCAAATACTCTATTATGTATTGAAAATCGAAGTTTGTCGAATTTTTCATGTTTTGAGCTGTGTATAGTTTGGTCCTGTGTACACTGAACACGAGTTAACTCAATCCTCATTCTAATTATATCAAGATAATTTTGTGTAAACTGATTATTATTGTGTACTTTTCAAGCATGAAAAAACAGTTGCTATGATTTTGTACTGTTAACACATGACACAAGTTTACGTTTACACTGAAAGTTTTAGTTCGATACTTTGAATGTTTTTAGAATCTTACATAATGTTAGTTACATTGTACATGCAGTACCGAGCATGAGTTGCCTTGGCTAATCTCGTGCGGGGGCGGGGTATTGTATCAACTAGGATGAAATCAAATGGGCTAATGAGTGGCGCCCAGAAGGAAAATTGTATTGAAATTTTATTAGTTTGGACCATTTTTTCTCGAAATGCAGAAAGTTGATTTTAGCGAGCATCTGCATTTTGTTTGTGCATGAACTCAAAACCATAATTTTCTCATTGAATAGAAAATTTTTCAAAAATAAAAACTTAACCCGTGTGAGCACAGAAAAAAAAGTTCCGCCAAGGCACCGACACCTATATATAGGTGACTGTTCAACCGCGTATTACAGAAAGCCCAAGGTAGTTAGAGTTTCATTTTTTTTGCATAAGGAAGTTCAAACAATATATTTTTGCATCCGACATTTGATATTCTAGAATTTAGATTTTTAGTTCTAGAAAATTTACTGATAAGAGCAAGGTACAGCATATCACGTGATACAAGCTTACAGTGGTGTTCACAAATTATTTTGGTATTGGAATCGATGCACAAGGATCTGACCTATGTCATCGTTTTTTCTGATTTGATTTATATATAATCAATCAAAAATTATTTTTAAATAGGTTTAAAATTTTGATGAAAAAATCACAATTTTTCATAAAAAATGGTTATTTTCCCCTATAAAAGCAGATNTTAACTAATTTGAAAATTCCAAATTCTCACGGCAAAAATTCTTATTTGAAAATCACAATTCTAGATCTCCAAAAAGTCTACTTTACATTTTCAAGGTTATTTCTGCTTAGTTTTTAAAATGGTAATAAATCGAAACTAGTAGAAAAAATTCTCAGATAATAATAAAGAATATTATGAAAAGAATATTATGAGAATTATTATGAGATATTATAAGAATATTATGAAAAAAAACTTTACCTGCAACTGTTAAACCTTTGGTGAGCTAACTGTCTCAGTTCAAGTTCTCTTTCATCTTTTGGGATATCTAGATTGTTAGATACGTAACCCGGGTTCGAGTCAATCTGTGCAATCGATCTGTAATTATTTTCCATTGGATTGTTTTCGACCAAATGAATCCGACAATCTGGTCCGATCCCAGCAATCCAGTAAATTGGCGAGTTGTCAGGTTGAAGAATTTGATTATTAAAGAGCAGTCTTTGTCTTTCTAGTGCGATTTCTCTACAATTGTTTTTCCTCAGAATCGCCAGAATGCGTCTCTGAAACAAGTTTTTTATAACACCGGCTTTTATATTTACATGGTTGAATAATTTAGAAAAAAATACTTGACTCACTGAGTACTACTGAGTTGGGATACTTTATTCACCAAAATGGGTGTTCTTGGTTGAAAAAAACGTAATGATCAATTTATGAAATAATAAAAAAGTGTAAAATTCGTTATATCCCTTAACACCTTTTGGGTGATTTGAAAGATGTAGGTTGGGGGAGCCAATCCTAACACTCCTGAGACCCCTTCTAGCCACTCATGGGGCCGCTTTCTCTTCTTTTCAGCCTACATCTATCAAATCACCCAAAAGGTGTTAGAGGGATATTGGATAAAAAAGTTAAATTAATTTAAAAAAATCGAATTCTTAGCCCGATTCTGATTGATAAAAATTTTCATTGTCCAGGTTTACTAGATATCTGATGTTAATTTCATGCTTGGCACAATTATATATCCCATATTCACACTTTTGTATCCCAGCCCTACTACTTAAAAACACACTACGTTTCCTAATCAGGGCCGGGATATTCACAAAAGTGTGAATAGGAGATATCCCTTTATCACTTTTTGGTTAGAATGCGTAGCCACTACTCCTTTTAACGTGTGATTTTACCGTTGTGGCTACGCATTCTAACCAAAAAGTGATAAAGGGATATACTGTATGCTGTCAGCATGTCACATATATGATTGCAATCTTAGTTTTTTGTTTGAGCTCACCTCCGCCGATGAAAAACGTCTGAACTAACAAATACGTGGGTGTTTAACGTATTTGAATTAACACTGACCAATAAACGGTGTCAATCAGTTCCGAGCGAAAACCAAGATCGCAAAGAAAAATGTGACATGCTGTATTTTGATATGTCTTAGAAAAATATGATGTCATTTTTCTTTATTAAAAATATTAATTTAAGAAATATATTTCTGGACACTTATTCGTCTCCAGATCTTCTTCTGAGATCGACAAGGATACCTCGACAAAGTTGTTATATCGTAAAAAGTGAGACAGATAAAAAAAAATTTGAGCGCAAAACGAATTCAAATAACAAGTTAATCGGATAATATTAACAACAGTCCTCGCTACCTAACTGGAACACTTATCGACTTAGAAAAAGTTTACAAGTTAGGGCGCACACCTAAATAGTTGCCAAGAAAGCTACATCGCAAATTAAAATTTATTTATTTTGTGGTTAAATTTGTAAGTTAATGGAGAAAGTTTTGTGTATAACATAATTGATGTTACGCAAGTCAAATACAGCGGACAGTTTTGAATCATTAAAAAAAATTGTAATCGAAATTTTTTTTTTCTTGTTCCGAATTTCCAAACCGCTCAAACCAGTGTTTAATGCGTCAAGATTGAGAATTTCGATAGTTTTTTATCAGTCATTTTATATATGTTTATATCTAAAATGATGCATATGTGTCGTTTTTTATCACCACATGACGTAGTGATAAAATACGAGACAAAAACGTCATATTCCATATATATATGAGTTATCAATGATGTGAGTTATGATATGAGTTATCAATAGTTTTATGACCTTAGGTTTTTTTTTAATTTAATTGAGTGCCATATCTAGAATTCAGAACTGTGATACATGCAGCTGAATCTAGATAGGTCCATGCGTAGGCGGTCCTCTTTCTCTATCTTTCTCGGGCCTCTTGGACCTATTTCCACTTAGTCTACGGTGTAGTACACCGGGTGTACCGCGGGACTCTGTTATAATCCGCCGACGCAATCTGTTCGCATCTCAACAGGTACAATCTAAGTGTCGTGAAATGTTAATTGTGTGCGCCTAATTGTGTGCTAATTGTGTGCGCCAGATTCATGACTCGTCGGCCGCGGCGCTAGTGATTTAATAAAAAAATAACTTTCTCGAACCACGCAGAACACATTTCACAATTTACATTGTACAAACGCTTTGATTGATATCTGTCAAACGCCATAATAATTGGAAATTATTCTTGAAAAAAAATAGAAAATATTGGATTGGTAGAAAATATATCCATAAGTCAAAAAAACATATATTTTCACTGTTCCAGTTAGGGACACATTGACCGACCTTAAAAAAGTGTTCTTGTTAGAGGTGTTCCAGATAGAGAGACAGGAATTTATATGATATACAGTATATGATATACTGTATATCCCTTTATCAAACGTTGGTTAGAATGCGTAGCCACTNGAGATGTCAATACAATATTTCATAAATTTTGAATCACATGTCATATATATGCTCACAGATGTCACATTCGATGACAAGGCTACTCAACCTTAAAATAAGCTTGTATTATTCCAAGTTATCCTCAACCCGTTAATTTTTCTTATTATTTGAAGCCTGCCATCAGTGTAATAATATGTATATAATTATTGTATAATCATAAACTTAGAATAGATCAATTTCTGTGAAATCTGATTTTATTATTTAAGAAATGCGATAATCATGACGAAATTACGAAAAAGATCCATGAAAGCGCTCTCAAAGCCAGAATTTCAATTTCAATTAATTACAACTGAGGGAGAAATTTTAACTGTGGTTTTTCATAGAGATGAAGACAATTGGAATTTTAAAGGTTTGAATGCGATCATTATAATCATTTATGAAAAACTGTGCTACTCAAAAAATGTGGAGATCAGATTTTTGGTATCATAAACAAAGATTATTTTCTAGGGAACAATGAAATAAAACGCTACCGTGCAGTTTATATCTTTTATTGCCCTTTATCAAATATTTCATAATGCATTTATAAAGTGTTTTGAACAGAACGATGATCTGCATTTTTGAAAAAATCACATAACTGAAATTTGCACAAAAGGGCAGTTCTCAGTATAACAAAATTTCCCAATCGTCTTTTTGTCCTCAGTATACATTGCCTAGGTGGGTACACTAAGCACGCTCTTGCCAAGTTTCCTCAAATTGCTCTGATTTGTTTCTAATTTAAGCCAATTTGGGTGCAGAAAGCACGGGAGCTGTCGGTGTATCTACTGGGTAACATTAGACACCGTCTCGTGAAAAAACTGTTTGTTAAACTGGAATTAATTATAACACTGATTTTTTTGCTCGAGGTTAAAATGTCGATGACATTTTTTATGGCATTTTCATATTCTGGATTTCAATAATGCAGAAAAACACAACTTGATAATAAACACATAAAAAAATGTATATAAGATCTCCTTTATCACTTTTTGTTAGAATGCGTAGCCACAACGTTAAAATCACACGTTAAAAGAAGTAGTGGCCTACGCATTCTAACCAAAAAGTGATATAGGGATATAAAGTCAAATTTAGCATTCAAAATCGGACTTTTTTTTTGCGTTGAGTTGCATTTATTAAATGGCTATGTTGCAGAAAGAAATATTGCGCGTCAAAATTACTGATCCAAAAATGATTGCTCAATTATTTAAAATTCACCGCATTTGCAAACTTCCAGATGGCGGGAAATAAACATTCAATTTTCGAATGCAACCGACTGGAGCATTTTTATAATAGCTTGTTTTTATTGAGTATAGCCTTTGGTATATCTTCTCAACTTGGCAACAATTTTAACATTTTTAAGAGATTTGATGAAAAAGCTACTGATCTCAAGTATCGGGAATCATCGATTTAACATGTTTCACTAAAGTCTCTAAAATTGCGTACACGATAAAAATTAATACAGAGATTTTTTCAATTGAACACAACATTTCTGAAATTGTTATATGTTTTCAAAGCATCTTCAGAGAGTGTTGAAAAGACCGCCAAAATGGGTCGAATCAGCCGATCCAGTGTATGCTTTTATTGATTTATATAACCAATATATCCGGGTGACTTAAATCCGGGTTTATAAATTGGTGGCGTAAAAATAGACAAGTAATCCATGGTTTCAAAATGTTTTGAGAAGATGTGCCATTTCCGGACTAAAAAAGAAAACATACTGTATGTGACTCCAAGACGAGTCATATCCAATGTTCTAAATCTGGATTGAGTTTTCCCATCCCGATTCTGTCCGTTTTCCGAGTCATATTTTTGTGCGGGCGTCCCGACCTAAGTTAAAATTTCAATCCGATCATTTCCCTATCTCGACCCGAAACGCGATATTTTTATCCGCGATCAGGATCCCGATCCGTTCAGAACACTGGTCAAAGCAGTTCCATTAATGATAAATAAGGAAAACTAACTTTGTTTCAATCGGTTTTCAGGTCATTATTTTCCACTTTTTTAGTACGTCACGATCTTTGAGGTTCTCATCAAACGACTTATTGTCAGCCAGTTCTGTACAGAATTATTCACCTTGGACGTTCAACACCTCATTTGAGGTTTTAAAATTTAAAAACGTCTCAAAGAGGAGAATTAGCGCTCTAAAAAATAAATTCCTCATAGAGTTTGTTCCAAGAAGTGCAGAAATCTCACTTAAATTATTTTCGATGATCCGTTCAAAGTTAATTTTTACTTTTTTTGGGCCAATTTCTCAAGAAAACATTGATTGCTAATCTTAAATCTTGTCAACTGCAGAAATTTTTTGAGGAGATCAGTTTTTAGGAAATTTTTTGGAGAATCTGTCATTCAAATAATGACTTACTGTTGCTAAAACTCTTGTTTTTTTTCGCGAGTGTTTCCTGAAAAATAGAGAAAATGGAAAAATCTCAAGACTTTGAGAAAAAGGCTAAGACCGTCATTTCGTTGCTTATTTACGTACCCTTGAAAAGCTTTATTTAGTAACTGATTAATTATGCTGAATTTTCAGCCTTCTGCTTATATTAAAATTTAAATGAGCTGAACTCCATCTCTGACTAATCACACTATAAGCGCTCAAGTTGAACACTTAAATGAGGTTTTGTGCCTCCACTGAAGTTTCTTTTTCGAACGTCCAAGGGTTAACCGTTGAGCACAGAAAAAAAAGTTCCGCCAAGGCACCGAGACACTATTATAGGTGCTATTCACCGCGCTATTACAGAAAGCCAAAGGTAGTTTAGAGTTTCATTTTTTCTTGCATAAGGAAGTTCAAACGATATATTTTTGCATCCGACATTTGATATTCTAGAATTTTGATTTTTAGTTCTAGAAAATTTACTGATAAGAGCAAGGTACAGCATATCAGGTGATACAAGCTCACAGTGGTGTTCAAAAATTATTTTGGTATTGGAATGGATGCACAAGAATCTGACCCTATGTCATCGTTTTTTCTGATTTGATTTATATATAATACATCAAAATTATTTCTAATAGGTTTAAAATTTTGATGAAAAAATCACAATTTTTCATAAAAAATGGTATTTTCCCCTAAATAAAAGCCGATAAGTACACTTCTGATATTATTTCGGGTCGACATACTAATTAAGTGACTCGTGGACAATATTTAATTGCTCGAATTAATTTTTTAATAATTAAAATATTTCGTGAAATACTTAAAAGTTGAAAATTTTGAAATATCACTTTTGATAAAAATATCTGTTCCTGTATACCAATTAATCTTTGTTTTGAGTGTCAAACATTGACAAAACTTTTCCTAAAAACTGGCTTTTTCAAATTTTGAAAAAATCTCAAAAAGTCAACCCTCCGTAATTTGGAACAAAATTTCCAAAAAAAATAAGTCACTTTTTTGAAATCCTTGTAAAATTCTTTATAATTTATTCGAAGGAGAAAATTCAACGATGGTTTTTTTGCATATTTTAAATGATTTTAAAATATGCGTCACCTATATCCCTTTAACACCTTTGGTGATTTGAAGATGTAGGTTGGGGGAGCCATCCTAACACTCCTGAGACCCTTTCCAGCCACTCATGAGGCGCTTCTCTTCTTCAGCCTACATCTATCAATCACCCAAAGGTGTTAAAGGGATATATAAAGGTGTTGTGCTCACAACGGGTTAACGGAGTTTTTGACCAATAAGTTTTTTTTTGCTACAAAATTTCTTTGGTTTTTTATATTTGGGCTTCAGTTGGCACACGATTTCAAGTCAAAATATTCTATTTTTATTTTCAAAAAAAAGTAAAAGTCACATTTTTAGCACAAACGAAATGAATATATTTTTGCACAACAACGAATGAAACAATTAGATAATGTGCCTGTTGCGCTTAAACACTTATAGGCTACAAACATTTTGCCAATACTTAACTCACAGACTCATTTTGATAAACAAACTACCAGCTCGACTCTGGCGAGCTAAGTTTTACTATCCCTTTATCACACTTTGGTTAGAATGCTAGCCACAACGGTAAAATTCACACGTTAAAAGGAGTAGTGCTACGCATTTCTTAATCCCCCCCCACGTTGACTATTTTACCGTTGTGGCTACGCATTCTAACCAAAGTGTGATAAAGGGATATAAAACTTAGCTCGCCAGAGTCGAGCTGGTAGTTTGTTATCAAAATGAGTCTGTGAGTTAAGTATTGGCAATAATGTTTGTAGCCTATAAGTGTTTAAGCGCAACAGGCACATTATTCTAATTGTTTCATTCGTTTGTTCAAAAATATATTCATTTCGTTGTGCTAAAAATGTGACTTTTTTACTTTTTTTTGAAAATAAAAAATAGATATTTTGACTTGGAAATCGTGTCCAACTGAAGCCCAAATAATATAAAAAACCAAAAGAAATTTTGTAGCAAAAAAAACTTATTGGTCAAAAACTCCGTTAACCCGTGTGAGCACAACACCTTTATAT
>SCLH01000493.1:480638-539498 GCA_004367855.1 Oikopleura vanhoeffeni
AAATAATTTTTGATTGATTATATATAAATCAAATCAGAAAAAACGATGACATAGGTCAGATTCTTGTGCATCCATTCCAATACCAAAATAATTTTTGAACACCACTGTGAGCTTGTATCACCTGATATGCTGTACCTTGCTCTTATCAGTAAATTTTCTAGAACTAAAAATCAAAATTCTAGAATATCAAATGTCGGATGCAAAAATATATCGTTTGAACTTCCTTATGCAAAAAAAATGAAACTCTAACTACCTTGGGCTTTCTGTAATAGGCGCTTGAATAGTCACCTATATATAGGTGTCGGTGCCTTGGCGGAACTTTTTTTTCTGTGCTCACACGGGTTAACCCTTGGACGTTCGAAAAAGAAACTTCAGTGGAGGCACAAAACCTCATTTAAGGTTCAACTTTGAGCGCTTATAGTGTGATAGTCAGAGATGGAGTTCAGCTCATTTTAAATTTTAATATAAGCAGAAGGCTGAAAATTTCAGCATAATTAATCAGATTACTAAAATAAACTTTTCAAGGGTACGTAAATAAGCAACGAAAATGACGCTCTTAGCCTTTTTCTCAAAGTCTTGAATTTTTCCATTTTCTCTATTTTTTCAAAAATCACTCGCGAAAAAAAACAAGAGTTTTAGCAACAGTAAAGTCATTATTTGAATGACAGATTCTCCAAAAAATTTCCTAAAAACTGATCTCCTCAAAAAATTTCTGCAGTTGACAAGATTTAAGAATTAGCAATCAATGGTTTTTCTTGAGAAATTGGCCAAAAAAGTAAAAAAAATTAACTTTTGAACGGATCATCGAAAATAATTTTAAGTGAGATTTCTGCACTTCTTGGAACAAACTCTATTGAGGAATTTATTTTTAGAGCGCTAATTCTCCTCTTTTGAGACGTTTTAAAATTTTTAAAACCTCAAATGAGGTTTTGAACGTCCAAGGGTGAATAATTCTGTACAGAACTGGCTGACAAATAAGTCGTTTTGAGAACCTTCAAAGATCGTGACGTACTAAAAAAGTGGAAAATAATGACCTGAAAACCCGATGAAACAAAGTTAGTTTTCCTTATTTATCATTAATGGAACTGCTTTGACCAGTGTTCTGAACGGGATCGGGATCCTGAGTCGGGATAAAAATATCGCGTTTCGGGTCGAGATAGGGAAATGATCGGGATTGAAATTTTAACTTAGGTCGGGACCGCGCCACAAAAATATGACTCGGAAACGGACAGAATCGGGATGGGAAACTCATCCAGATTAAGAACATTGGATATGACTCGTCTTGGAGTCACATACAGTATGTTTCTTTTTTAGTCCGGAAATGGCAACTATCTTCTCAAAACATTTTGAAACCATGAATTACTTGTCTATTTTTACGCCACAAATTTATAAACCCGGATTTAAGTCACCCGGATATATTTGTTATATAAATCAATAAAAAGCATACACTGAATCGGCTGATTCGACCCAATTTTTGGCGTCTTTTCAACACTCTCTGAAGATGCTTTGAAAACATATAACAATTTCAGGAAATGTTGTGTTCAATTGAAAAAATCTCTGTATTAATTTTTGATCGTGTACGCAAAATTTTAGAGACTTTAGTGAAACATGTTAAAATCGATGATTCCCGATACTTGAGATCAGTAGCTTTTCATCAAATCTCTTAAAAAATGTTAAAATTGTTGCCAAGTTGAGAAGATATACTCAAAGGCTATACTCAAATAAAAACAAGCTATTATAAAAATGCTCCCAGTCGGTTGCATTCGAAAATTGAATGTTTATTTCCCGCCATCTGGAAGGTTTGCAAATGCGGTGAATTTTAAAATTTTGAGCAATCATTTTTGGATCAGTAATTTTGACGCTGCAATATTTCTTTCTGCAACATAGCCATTTAATAAATGCAACTCAACGCAAAAAAAAAATCCGATTTTGAATGCTAAATTTGACTTTATATCCCTATATCACTTTTTGGTTAGAATGCGTAGCCACTACTTCTTTTAACGTGTGATTTTAACGTTGTGGCTACGCATTCTAACCAAAAAGTGATAAAGGGATATCTTTAATATACATTTTTTTATGTGTTTATTATCAAGTTGTGTTTTTTGCATTATTGAAATCCAGAATATGAAAATGCCATAAAAAATGTTCATCGTCATTTTAACCCTCCAGCATAAAAATCAGTGTTATAATTAATTCCAGTTTAACCAAACAGTTTTTTCACGAGACGGTGTCTAATGTACCCATGTAGATACACCGACAGCTCCCGTGCTTTCTGCACCCAAATTGGCTTAAATTAGAAACAAATCAGAGCAATTTGAGGAAACTTGGCAAGAGCGTGCTTAGTGTACCCACCTAGGCAATGTATACTGAGGACAAAAAGACGATTGGGAAATTTTGTTATACTGAGAACTGCCCTTTTGTGCAAATTTCAGTTATGTGATTTTTTCAAAAATGCAGATCATCCGTTCTGTTCAAAACACTTTATAAATGCATTATTAAAATATTTGATAAAGGGCAATAAAAGGATATAAACTGCACGGTAGCATTTTATTTTATTGTTCCTTAGAAAATAATCTTTGTTTTATGATACCAAAAGTCTGATCTCCACATTTTTTAGTAGCACAGTTTTTCATAAATGATTATAATGATCGCATTCAAACCTTTAAAATTCCAATTGTTTCATCTCTATGAAAAACCACAGTTAAATTTCTCCCCTCAGTTGTAATTAATTGAAATTGAAATTCTGGCTTTGAGAGCGCTTTCATGGATCCTTTTTCGTAATTTGTCATGATTATCGCATTTCTTAAAATAATAAAATTCAGATTTCACAGGCAAATTGAATCTATTCTAAGTTTATGAGTATATACAAATAATTATATACATAATTATTACACTTGATGGCAGGCTTCAAATAATAAGAAAATTAACGGGTTGAGGATAACTTGGAATAATACAAGCTTATTTTAAGGTTGAGTAGCCTTGTCATCGAATGTGACATCTGTTGGAGCATATATATGACATGTGATTCAAAATTTTATGAAAATATTGTCATACATCTCATAAAGAAGATGCATATTTTTTTTTATTTGTTGATTTCTACGATTGATAACTACGTATAAAATCGACTTGAGGTTTATCGGAAGTAGAAACAAATATTCGGAAAAATAATCAAAAAATTGAAATTTCGATTTTTCTTACATTTTTATTTTTATCCTTAGTTTTCTTTTTTGAGTTTTCCCTAGCAGTTTCGTGGGATTTTAAATCTTAAAATGAAATAAAAACATGTTGACACGCTTGATAATACATAACTTTTGTAACATAAGTCTGATTAAAACTTCAAAATTTAAATTGAAAATGCAAATTTTTCTCTTTTCGGCCTTCGATTGACTTGGAGCTCATTTCAAAAATCCAACAGGAAATATACAGCCTAAGTTTTCTCGTTTACGGCGTTTTTTTTATTTCGCAAAAATATTCGATGGTGATCGGTCAATATCCGGAATAACTGTATCTGATTGGTTCAAAGAATCGGAATAAAAAAAACGCCGTAAACGAGAAAACTCATGCTGTATATTTTCCTATCGGCCTTCTTGGGGCTCATTTCGGAAATTGAAGATTTAATAAAATGTACTGATCTTTGATTTACATTTTGAATTTATATTAAAAAATTAAATGTTCACAATATCTGTCAAAGTAATTTTACCTGACTAGTTTAGAATTAATTTAAATGCATTTTCAAAGATTTTTTGTTGGGACAGTTTATTTAACGAAAAATGAATTCGCAAACAAACACCCTTTGATACCGTTGTCAAAGTCTTAAACTTTGAATAGTCGGAAAACTTATCTTTTGGGCTATAGCAAAAATAGCATTAAAACAATTTTATTGAGATAACCGATTCGGTTAAACCGAAGTCAGTTTACTGCTAAAACATGATAAAAAATTATTTGATAAAAATTCGGATTTTTTCAATATTCTATTAATTGATGTTAATCACAAAATGTGAAATTGTTACAAAATTAATAAAAATAAACATTTAAATAATGTTTATAAATAAAAAAACCACGGAGATTTCGAAATGTGTTCAGAAATTTTGTGAAAGCCAAAATTCGAATCTCCTTTCATCCAAATCAAACTTAAGAGCGCCACCAGTGAAAATTTGTAATGAACGTGTCAAATTTAATTTTTTTATAGTATGAAGCAGCTTTATTAAAGCTATAGTTGATCTGAAATTTGCTAATGGGCCGATTTTTGCCATCCCTTTCTGATAAAATTCAAACTTCGTAGTAATCTCTTGAAGTGATCGAATCACGGTGATCTTTATTATCAATTTTAAAATATGAATATTATTCAGAGGGTGTCTGCAAAAAACTTTTCTCAAAATATTGCTCAAAATACAGCTCTAAAAAATTGTTTTTCTCGCTCGATGACGCTCAAGTTTATACTTTCGGTACCGAAGCATCCTCTAATAGCACCCTCTAAGAAAATATAATTGTACATCACCTCAT
This sequence comes from Oikopleura vanhoeffeni, assembly GCA_004367855.1. NCBI lineage: Eukaryota > Metazoa > Chordata > Appendicularia > Copelata > Oikopleuridae > Oikopleura > Oikopleura vanhoeffeni. The sequence continues at coordinate 485,142 of SCLH01000493.1, forward strand.
TTCTGAACACCTCGGCAAAAACAGTTAGGTGCGTAAGCTTTGAGACTGCATTTAAGGGTTTCCCTGCTCCTACATTTTCTGCAGTTATTATGTCAAAAATGTACAAATCAATTGTTTATGTTTTGAGACGAATAAAACAAAAAAAATTTCGAAAATTTGCGTTTTTTTGATTTTTTTCTAAGTATTTTTCTTCAAAATTATGTTCAAAAATAACGTTTGTGTTTGGTGTCCAATTTGACCCCACTTAAAACTTCAAAATATCTCGGTTGACGTAAGCCAACTTCTCTACAGTGTTTCCCAGCTTTTCTTTGAGTACTTTCGAAAAAATCTAAGCACATTTTTTTTCGAAATTTTTTCACGTGACCTTAAAATTCATTTTGAGTTTGCGGTCGAAATTCAAAAAAAAACGGCTCCACAGAGTTTTTAATTGGCCTGAGCGTCTTTTGCAAAAAATTTGGTGAATTTGAAATCTAACCTCAGAGGAGATAGAATTTCCGATGGAAAATCTCAAAAACGATGGTCTATCGCATATACTAGAAAAAAGTAACAGTTTGCCACTTCGGGAGTTGAAAGTTATAACAACAACAAAAAGTTTTACAGTTAAAAACTTGAAATACCCCGGGTGCCAAACTTCTAGATACTGTTTATGTCCAGGACTATTAAAACAACTCTCAGACAAATATTTTTCACCAAATAAACGGCCGAAATCAAAAAACGGCAAAACGGCCGAATTGGTGAGAAAAAAGGTCCGAAATATGAGGATATATTTCGAACGGGGGCAACTACAGAACTACAGGGGTGGTAGTACGCTTAGGATAAGCCCAACCAATGAGAGAAAAACCTGAAAGATGAGGAGCCAATGAAAAGGGGGGAAATACTGATAACACCCACATGGTTCAAGAAAATGGAGAATGGACAATAACCTGAAAAATTGAAACCAAAAAACATGAAAGAGAAACAAATTTCTGAGAAAATAGGGGGCAATTTTATTACAAGAGAAATCTAGAAAATTTTTGGTTCACCGGGGAAAAAACCAATAATAAATATATACTGCCCAAAATGATGAAAAAATATCCAATTAAAATAAAATATCAAATATTTTGCCACAAAAACTCCCATTTTGACATGGAGAAAATCAAATAGTTTCGAGGGGCATCGTGGCAAAGTGCATAGGGCACCTAACGGGAAAGCTAGCAGTCTCGGGTTCAAACCCCAATACAACCACAGAAACGGATAAATAGAAGGACACGTACCCACACTAAAACGGACGTGTACCTAGACTAGACCAATAAACTACATGGGAATAAAAGGGTATAACATGGGAAAGACCGATGCCCCCAAATTTTGAAAAAATATTTTACAATATGTTTTGAAAAAATTTCGTAGTCAAAAACCGCACCGGGGGAAAAAATATATTTTATTCTGAATCACAATTTTCGCTAAAATAAAAAACATTAACGTGGTATTTTATTTAGAATTGAAATCGGAAATGAAACTGCATCGCGACCTAAACGAGGGCACAATTTACGCCGAATCCGCATGGCTAAAATTAATCGACGAAATGACGAAATTAGTCGAAATTTCAATTTCCAAGAAAGAAATAATGGAAACAAATCTGGTCCCACTGGGACTTGGCTCAGAAAATATCACCGGGGATATATTCGCTCTAATCAGGGGACCAGAACAAGGCTTGGGCCGAATTTTCAATAATAATATTGACAAAAGCACCACCAGCCTCATCATAAAACTGGTTCAAAACTGCCACTTCTTAAAATTGAAGATAAAGAACCAGGCCACAAAGCAATGTGAGAAATTGGACATTTTGGTTGGATACGACACACCCTGGGCTTTCGTCGTAAACGCGGTAGAATCATACATGAAAACCTTGGCTGGATTTTCAGAAAACGGCATAAAAACCTTTGGCTTCATAAAAGGAAAAAATATCGTCAACTTTGACCTGGTAAGAGTGGAATATTAATTTGTAGAGAAAAATTAAAATTAACTCTTGACTATAGGAAAAATGTTACATGTATAACACCGGGGCTATAATAAATATTAAATTGAAAAATTATCATAGAACCCGAAATAAAAAACTAAAAGCCAATTTTGTAAAATGATATATAGGCCAAGAACAAAATATATTTACAAAACATGGTCAAAAATAAAATGAAAAAATTTTAGAGCCTGGAAACAGCCGAAATTACAATCCCGGAAACCAAAATGGATATCCTGACGCAGTTCCAGGAATCTCATAATTGGAACAGTTTAAGGGAGCAATCAACTCACAATGAGACACCGGGGCATGACGAGATCATGAACGATATAGCAAATTGGGCAAAGTAAGATAAATCTACTGATAAAAACAATTGCTACATATTGTAAAAAACATATTTTTTACTAAAAATACTTAGAAAAAATAATGTTTCGAGACCTACCATACGTTTGGTATACTGGACCTATTTGAATTATTAAAATAAGACTCGGGGCAGCGTTTAAAGAGTGAGTTTAAACGGACAAGTTGTTTTCACAGCTGTCCGTTTAAGCCCACTCTACTGTAGAAATACCGAATAAAACTTATTGCAATATAAAAACGAATACCAAAAGTATTACGGTAAAAAATATGATAGGAGGAAAATATGGTACCAAAATAACAAATTAATTTTAAAGTGATAACAAAGGGGCTGGAAAACCCCGGGGCGAAAGAACAATAATAAGTCTGGGCATCCAGTTTTTCCCTATGACATCCCTCGAAATGGACTTGAGAGTGTGGAAATTTGGTAAAATTACCAAAAACTACGAAGGTAAAAATCTAGAACATAAAAAACAATGTGTCTTTTGAGACAAACAAAAATTTTTTATAAACAAAAATTTAAACTGTTTTCTTATTTCAGAACCCATGCCAGAAATAATGGACAATTTGGGACAATCGGCGCTTTTCCCTTTCAAATCGCAAAATATCACCGGGGACAGTGCGATGTTAAAAATTTTGGCAAACTCAACAAAATTTTCAAGCCCGATTATAGAAATGGCTAACGAAATTTCACCAATGGGAGACCAGACAATGAGATTCTTACAAGGACTCAATCTAGGTAAGAAACAGGAGAAAAAACTTTACTTCTTATAAACATGAAAAATGGTTTAAAAAATCGAAAATAAGGGTAGAAAAGTTTTAAAATAAAATTGCGGATAAGTTGTTTAAAAAATAGCTGCACATTGGTTTGCTACCATAAGGACAGCTCAGATTTTGCCTTATTGCCCTTAGCTTCTGGCGCCATACCGTCCTTATTTTTTAAAATTGCTCTAAAAATTTCAAAATAACGATTAAGAGCGAAAAACACAAGCCAAAGTTACAATAGTATGTCCTTAGAGACATAGCATATACTTTGGGTACAAAAAACTCACACAGGCAAAAACTGTCCTTATGAAAATAAATAACATATCCTTATTTTTAGATACGTTACGATCAAATGTTGTCTTAGAAACAATGCTCGACACGAATTTTTTCAAAACTATCACCGAGAACAACCCCGAGAAAGAAGCCATAACAGCTATGACAGGCCATATTGTGACAAAGACGACGGCTATCCGATTAATGGACATTTTACTGTCTACTGAGGTAGATATACCTCAAAGATTAAGGTTCCAAATCGCTGACATAAACACCGGGGAAACCATATTGCAATACCTACACCGAAAATGTGATACGGGGGCGCAAAAAACCAGGAAAATGCAAAATATTTTGAACTCCCTAACTGCTGATATCGGACAAAATATCATAAGCAAAAATGGCTGGCAGACTTTTCAAAATAGAATTGGTTTCCGAGGGCGTCAAGTGGAGCACATTATTTTTCTGGTGGATAAAAATTTCAAAAAATCGAATCTAGAAGAAATACAAAACGCTGTCATCTTAGCAAAAATCACCGAAATGTGCTACTCAGCGATAACAAACCCAAAAAAGTGTTTGGAAAAATTCCCAATCATGGCAAACTGTGTAAAACTTATCACAGAAATTTGGATTCACCGGGGAACAAATCAATTTAATTTAAACGAAAAATTCGAAAAAACTATTGATTTGAACTTGGACAGAAATCTCGATATGCTAACAAAAAATATGATTGTTAAGCCGGATCTTAAATTTGAAGAGCTCAATACCGCCATTATTGACATGAAAAAATCGGGAAATATTGCGTCCAAAAAAGAAGCTCTAGATAAACTTTTCGTCGCAATGAACAGGAAAAGCGAAAATACTGAAAGTAACATCGGGGATATCAGAAAATGGATACTTGGCTCGAAAACTTTCAATAATCCCGAGCAAAACAGGGCTATTGAAGATTTAAGAGAAATCCTGCGCATCAAAAGCTATGCGATAGAAAATGGAAGAGATCTGAAAATAAATAAAGATATATGTTTAACAGGTTTCAGAGACCTGAAAGAAATCGCAATCGGTGGCCAAAAAGAATTTTGGGACAAAATCAAAATCGACATGGACGAAAACCAACTTATAGATTTCACCGGGGAAAATATCAAAATTCTAGAAGACAAAAAACTTTTCGGAAAAATTTTGATTTTGCAGACCATTGAAAATGGCTCGCTAGAGGAAAGAATTGAAAACCTCACAAATCTTGATAACACACCGGGCTCGTTGAGTGAAATAATGAAAAAATATAGGGAAAACACAGGACGTTTGAATATTTGCGGCATAGAAAACAACGGGGGAGAAATATGCTTAAATATTACGAAAAACGGTCCTTGTAACGGACACACCTACGCAATCATCACAAATGAAAAATGCCGGGATAATGATTTTATGATAAAATTTCAGAAGGAAATTTATATCATGAGGCCAAGAAAAGGGGGCTCCACGAATACCCCAGTGGCCAAAATGATTTTCGAAAAAACACCGGGGAAAATTCTAGAACAAGAAATACAATTCGTATACAAAGGATTCGAAATTTTCAAAGAATGTGGCGAAATGGGACTAACAAGGGACACATTCTCGAAACGGTTTGAAGATAAAATCGCGGAAATAACCGGAAATTTAAATGACCGTCCTTGGTTAGAAATTTTTCAAGAAATAAACCAAATATTTCAAATGAGAATAAATGGTGTATACCGAGAAGGCCTAAAAATCACGCTAGACGAAATAAAAACTGAATTGGATCAGTTCAGAATAAGTACCAGAAAACAGGGTACAAAAACCCTTGGCGACACTAAAAACTGGCCAAAATATATTAAAATTGACAACGAGGCAAATGACAGAAAATCAAATTTTAATCAATTTGGAAAACACCGGGGACAGATCGCGCCTACAGACGCCAATACACCACATTACCCAACTTTAACTATGGGTCATGCAGACCCAGCGTATTTCGGACCTACGCTAGAAATAAATAAGGCGATCAAATTTGCAATAATAATTTCATATGAAACTTTTATTGACAAACCAGGGCAAACGTTTTACAAACAACCCAGCGTCCTTAACAAGGGTTTCGAAACCGGTCAAAAAACTTCACATATCGTCGGTATAATAGATGTAGAAGATCCAGAAAACCCACGACAAATTGACACAAAAACTTTTGTCAACTCAGAAAATTTCAAAAATTTCTGCAAATCCGAAAATTTGCCAAACAAAAACCCCGGGGATCTAGAAGATACGCTGAACCTCATCTTCTACACAATAGGTGCGAGAAATAGCAGAAACGACAACGCTACAGAATTAGAGCGCGAAAAATCAAAATATACGATCAATGAGTCAGATTACCGCTCAGCCGCAATTTTGAACCTATGTAGAAAAGACATCCAACTACTACTCGAAGCAAACAACGCCTTATATAACTTCAAAATAAATATAGGCGTTGTTTTTGGACAAAAAGCCTCCGGGGGAAAAATGTTGCGTGGTTTGAATTTGGGATCCTATCAAGTACCAAACGCCTACAGAAACCTCGGGGTAAAAGAATACATTATACCCAGAAACATCGATATTTCGGGAAAAATGTTAGAAGAGTCAAAAACAGAACAAATTGGCCAAGACGCAAAAATCCCAACCATTATGGTAGGATTCGAAAGACAACAAGGTTTTCTACCTACCGCAAATATCACCGGGGAACCACAAACTTGTCGACTAGCAAACGTGGCCGTCCTTAAGAAAAATATTGGCAAAAATCGTGGCCAAAATCACACGCATCTGATAGAATATATTGTGCCGAGCGAAAGATTAGCTACGCCTACAACAGCTAATGAATTAGCTAAGCTAAATCCAAAAATATTGCCATATAAATGCACCGGGGGAAAAAACCGGATTATTTATACGACACAAATTTCAAAAAATTGCTCGGACACAGTAATCGCTGATTTTACAAATACCAGCCTGAACCACGCATCAATCGCTGATTGTGTATCTAAACAGCTCAACGGGGAGACCACACACAATTCAGGACAAATTGAAAGCCTACAATTGGCAAACAGAGAAAATAAAGCGGGTTACGCGCCAAAAGTTTTTGTCGAAAAACGTCAGGGACAAAGTATCGAACTGCCTACGCTTCGCCAAGGGGTCATTCAAATTAAAAATACGACAAGTTTAGAAAAGATAGGCAAATTCATGGCCGAAACCGCTTATAACTGGGAAAGTGGCCAGCCAAAATTAAGCGAAACAAATTCGCTCACAAAAGCTTTCAATTTTAAATTGAGTGACTCTCAAAAAATTATAACTGATACAATTACACCGGGGAATTTGATTATGACGGATTTTGAAGACGACAAGGGAATAAAGTTCAGCGAGCTACCTACAGAAAAAATCAGAAAAGATTCAAAAATCAGGCAAGAAAAATTCGCCAATAAAGAAAGGTTACCCAGAGACCCACAATTTTCAGGGCCAAGACCCGCAAAGCTAAAAATAGCTAATGCATATGGAGGCGAAAATGTCCTTGAACAAATACGACCAAACGTGGAGATTATAGAAAATTCTACCATTCAAGATCAAGCCACAAAATGCCGAAAAAACACCCTAGAAGATCTTCAAAAGACATCGGCTGAAGCTATACTACAAAATAGCCTCAGAAAAATGAAAATAACTTTCGAAGACACAAAAAACCGAATTAAAAACAATATTAAAAATGTCGAAAGTGAAGATCTTCAAGTACCCGCACACCTTTTAAACGACAAAAAATTGTGCGATGAACTCACCGGGGTAACAAATTTCAAAGAGTTCCAAAATGTGGTGGACAAACTGAATGTGGCGACAGTTCTAACTCCGGGGCAACTGTTCAAATACGCCGAACACTATGAAATGGCAAATCGAGATATACTGGAGGATTTCGCCCAAAAATACTGGGGAAATGCGTTACCAGGTAAATAATTTAATTTACAAACACCACCAAAAATCGAATAAAAAACTGGCTAAAATATAAAAACTCTGTGAATGATTTTCCAATTAACAAAAGGCATCAAAAAACAAATTCATCGGGGGCACAAAAATACAGTAATTTTAAATTTAGGACAACCAGAAAAAGCCAGACTGTCCTAAAACCAAAATTAAAAAATCTTCCCAAAAATATGTTTAAATTTAACTTGAAACAAATATAAACAAAAATTTTCAGTGTATAACAACGATGCCAAAAATATGACAAAAAACCTGGAACGAGCCAGGGCGGTCAAAAATGCAACAAGAAATTTGGTGGCCACTAGCCAGATCCTAGCAGAAAGAGCCAGTTACGGACTCCAAGAAATTAAAGAGAAGAAAGAAACTGCCAAAAAGACCTACAAAAACATCAAAAATTTCTTCAATTAAAATTCACTGTACAAAAAATCCAATATCGTCGCTCTTTCACAAAAAACACCGGGGTTTTGAAGAAACATTTATACATTTAAACTTCTGCTAAGACACAGTATTGCCTTAAAATCTCACTTCACGGAAATAAACTTATACAGCAAACAAAAATACAAAATTGTTAACAATTATTTTGAATTTAGCAAAAAGCAATGCAAAAATCTGACAAAAACGCAAGAAAACGTACAAATTTCAAACGCTACCGTGACGAAACATTTTACGAGTTAAAATTAGCAGAAACAGAAAACGAAAATAAATCTAGGAAAATCAAGAACATACTAGAAAGGCATTTTTATGTTATGCAAAAGGTACGATTACGTAACAAAGGTCCCCCGGGGAGACAAAAATATAACCAAAATTATGACGTAACAAATTAAAAACACCCGGGGCGAAATTTTAAAAACATCACTATTTCGAGTCGGTCAGACAAATCACGTGACACAAAATAGATTTCCCAAACCATTTAGCACAAACAAAAACATTCGCAAAATTTAATTTAAGAATCAGAGAGCAAAAAAGAAATTTCAAGCAAAAATAAAATATTTCAAAAACGCAATGAAAAATAACGATCAGGGGGGTGTCGAATAAAACGCAGCCGGGAGATCTACCCTCACTCGTACAAAGTTCCCTTTTTGAACCAAAATACGGGTGGGGACGAGTCTCCTAAAAAATTTTTTAAAGTTTCAACAAAGTTAGAATTTATACATTTTTATTCGGGCACCCCAAAAATAAGGACAAACTAAAAATCATGAAGGAGGGCAGATATGACAACGGGGAAAATGAAGAAGCCCAAGAGGAGAAAACCGAAGATGAACAATTTCAAAAATTCATCAAAGAATGTGAGGAAGAAAAAGAAACGGACAGAGAATCCATAGCTAAGGCCAAAAGCCAAAAACAAGTAGCTAAAATGGTGTCGAACGCCCTGAAAAAACTGGGTGCAAAAATGCAAAAACTGGTTACTGGAGTAGAATTAAATGAGGAAGGTATCACCGGGGCAATGATAAACCTTATCATAACCAGACTGCAGCTGGCCCAATTAATTCAAGAGGATAAAACGGACGAAAATACCATTATGGGAGTTTTCGAAAAAACATGGAGTTGGGACGAAATCTGTGGAAAAAAGTTCCTAAAAGAACTCGACGAAATAAAAGATCAACGGGGGCTATCTTTCACCATATCCGAGAAAGATAAAAAAGTTGATGAAATCACAAAAACAACCCTGAAAGAACAGATACAGGAAGAATTCGTGAACTTTTACAATAAGAAGGTAACAACTGAACACCACTAGTAAAAAATGATACATATATCAAAAAATACAAAAGTGGTCACATGTGACCAGATCACGAGATTTTGTAAAAAATCCACTTTTTTGAACTAAATACAATTGGAAAAAATGAACAAACAACCATGAAAATTAACATGCCAAAATATAAAAACGGCCTTTAAAAATGTTCACATTAAAAAACGGTCACCGGAGATCAGATTAGGATAAGATTTTCTTAAAAAATAAAAAGCATTATTAAAAAATAATATCCCAAAAATCAATAACAAATTAAAAATGCAAAAAATCTTTTTGAAAAATAAAAACTTTTCTTTTTCTCATTTTGGGTCACCCGTGACCAGACGCCGAAAAATGGAAAAAATTTTATTTCTTCATCTTAAAAATAAAAATAATTTTAGATTCGAGAGGCAATCGAATCAAAAATTACAAAACGACTAAAAGCGGATCAAAAAACAACGGGGTTCAGTGAAAAAATTGAAGATTTGGTTGACTCGGAAAAAACCCAGGATAACCGATTAAGAAATCTCGAAATTGAGTTAAAAAACCTGAAGAAGGACAAAATTAACCAATACAACTTCGGGGAAAAGGAACAAAGTGAGCTGATTACTGCATGTACAGCAGCTATCAAAAACACCGAAGGAATGGTATTTTTGTTAAAAAATTCAAACCAATTCCCATTGGCAAATAACACCGGGGTGGCCAACATTTTACATGAAGAAAAGGTGTGGACAGAACAAAACACAAAAGACGTAACTGACATTTTCTGCTCACACCTTGGAAATAATACAGCGCTTTTAACGCTAAATTATATCAAACCGTTCAACGGGGAAAATACGGACCGAATCGTGATAAAACGTCTGTCAGACTTTTTGTCAGAAGAAGAGCCAATTAACCGTATCAAATTGGAAGAAATGGCAGCTATTACAATTCACTCATTGAGAGAAATAGCGCTAGAAATGACAAATCCATCGGGGCTAAGCCAAACAAACTTATTACCAAAAATTTTGGCACTAAAAACGATGGTAACAGAAATCTTCGGGGAAGACCAAGAAATGGTCAAACATTTAAAAAAGTGTTTGAGAATGCTAGAACAAACGCGACCAAACGCCGGGGACATTTTTGATACCTTATTCAAAATATTGCCAGAAGGCCTTAACGGAGAATATTCGGCTATTCACCGGGGAATGAAATGCAATCAAGATCAGCGTTTCGTAGAATGGGGCGAAACAAAGCTGAAAATGGGGGATATTGGCCATTTCGTCGAAATGGACATTTTCAAAGGGGTCTCAAAAGAAATTTATGAAAAATTTCGAAACGATTTTGATACTAAACCTATCAGACAAAATCACACCGAAAATAATTCAGGTAAAATAGATTTAAAAACGGCTAAAAATAAAATTATTAAAAGCTTTCTTAAGCAGACAGCAAGTGGCCGCAGACAATCTCTCCCCGACGGTCTCCGATACGGAAGAGACAAATGATAGAAGGGGGGCAAAGCGGGATATCCGGGAAGAACCGACGAAATTTCCACGGGGCAAATATCAGAAGATAAAAAAGGAGTACGAGGAACACACCGGGGAAACTAGCATGTCCAAGACATTAGCAAAATTGCGCGATTTCAAATAAAATGAAATTTCAACCAATTAAAACGCATATATAAAAAACATTTTAAAAACATACTTTCTTAAAAAATTACTGCCAGCTTACAAAAACAAATTTTCATTAACAATAAAAACCAAAACAATTTATATTAAAAAACAATTAAAAACTAGGCTAATCTTTAAAAAACTGTCCGTTTAGAATGAACAACCTAGTTCCATACTTAGGACCAATCTACGGCACAAAAAAGTTTCAAGATTCAGGACACCGGGGTCACACAAACTACGGCCGAAATAATTTAAACAATCAGTTAAAATTAGCGGAAATAGAAGCTGGAAATCAGCTAAAAGACAATTTCGAAAGAATAGCCAGAGGTAAATAAAATAGACAAATTTGAATTCTTGTGTACACAAATTTAATTTTACAAAAAATCGTGTACACAAGCTACAAAATGTGCAAAAATTAGTAACAATAAGATTAAAATTACAAAATCATAAAAAATAATTTTCAAAATTTAAAAAGTCATCCATTTAGAAGGAAACACAATATCACCGGGGGGTGTCATGCAAGTACTAAGGGACAACCAGCAACGTCATCACTGGCTGCGTCAAGAGTCATTTCTAGCCCATCAAAGCGCGAGCATAGAAAGACTAGAAATGGCAATTGATAGTCAGAAGCGAACAATCCAATTTCAGGCAAACCGGGGTAGAAATTTCCAAAGAAATAAAAAACAACGGGGCGGCCAGAATTTCACTGGATATCATGATATGAGGAACTGGCGACCAAATCATGCTAGAAAAAACAAACGCTCAAAAGAGGCAAGAAACAGAGCAAGGGATAACACCGAAGGTAAAACTTGTGAGAAATTTAAAACTAAAAGGTCACGAGTGACCAGATAGCCAAAAAATACCATAAAAATCACCTTTTTTGAGATTGAGGTCACGGGGTGCCAGATAAAACTCAGAATGAAAATAAAAATTGTATATTGCAAAAATAACAAAAATTTCTTCAGAAACAACCGCTCAAAACGACGCTGACATAACCACCGAAGGTGCCAAAACACCCGACGAAAATGAAACCGCCGCGGAAAAAACCCACAAGCAAACTAGAGGGAAAAAATTAATTTCGAAATAAATCTTGTTTACACAAATTATTACCAAAAAATATATAGTTTTTCCTTTTAAAAACAACCGTTATTTCATTACCAACTGTTATACATCAAAAACTTCACCGGGGCAAAAAAATCGATTTTTTTGAAAAAATACTGTAAATAAAAACCTTTAACAAAAATAATTCAGGGAAAAAATTAATTAATTTTTGCATTTAAGAAGCATGTTTCCAGCAAAGCAAACCCTTCGTACCAGGCACATCAAAGTAATCAGCAATAAAAAACTAGTGCAGGAAATTGTATACAACAACCTGAACAAAGAAAATTGCACACAAATTATTTTGGGGGCACCGGGGCATGAGGTAGAAGTTAGAATGGCGCTAAAGAGGGGCTTTACACACCTCGTCAACCTCCTTAATTTTCCAGTCGTAGAATTGCATGAATGGAAAAACATTAATGATTTCATCGGGGAATTAATGTGGCCAAGAGATCAAAATGGAGAGGACATAAAATCTTACCCACTTTGGATTTCTTACAAAAGAAATATTTCTAGATCAACCAGGGCCATGAGCTGGTACAGACTTTCAAAATTTTTCCAAAAATTTGCAAATGAATACAAACCTTTAAAACAGATTTGTCAACGGGGAATAAAGGACATTTATGAAAAAATGAACTACGGCTGGGGAAAAGGGGCGTCAACTAGAATGCGCTGCTCTTGGAGATTTCAAATTTTGAACAAACCAAGAAAACAACACCGGGGTGGGCACTATGCCCAAACAGCATATGAAAATCAAGAGGGAAATATTAAGATGTTAGCGTCAGAAATCTAGAATAAGAATAAATTTAATACATACTAAATTAACACTATAAACTCCCTATAACCTCAAAATTTATTAATAAAACTAAAAACAAAAAATCCCTTTAAAAATTTTTTCATTATTTTACACAAGCAAATGTTGTGTACACAAATTTGTATACACATAACTAATAATGTGCACACAAATTCGTTTACACAAAACTTACACAAAATAAAAATACAAATACTTTTTTTTTTTGTGAAATATCAAAAATAAAAACAAAACTAAAATTTAGAATGAATATGAACGAAATCCTAAAAAATATCGACAAAAAACTACCAAAAAAGAAAATTAAAAAAGAACCAAAAATAGAACCTTTGACATTTAAAGAATTAGACAAAAAGGTTCAAGATTCAATCAAATCGGGAAAGATACACGAAAAAAGACCGGAAAATAAACCTGATACAGATATACCAGCTTGTTCAATCACCGGGGAAAAAATTGATTGGCCATTATATCACTCAGAATGGCTGGAGTATAGTTACGACTTACTAGATATGTTCGAACTAACAGTCAAAGGCCACCTAAAACCAAAATGGGAATATATTCATTTTAGAAGCTCAAGTCATTTTAAGGGGGGTGTCTTCAGTTACTACACACCGGTGTGGTTAATATTAATAAATAAAATGAAAAATGACAAACTGAAGCACCTAGCATATAAACAGGTCCACACGGGGATAAGCGCCTTCGACAACCAGGCAAATGTACAATTTGACAAACCAAGAAATTTTCGAAAAAATACCCTACTTTCTACGAAGCGTATAAAAAACTACCATAACTCAAAATTACATGAAATGATGGGTATTTCCAAAAACAAGGAGGTAAAAATTTGTGGGGTAACACACCCACGCTTTATGAACTTGCCAGTAGAATCCTACAAAATAAATGGTAAATGGGCTCAAAAATACTACAAACAACAAAACGGTAAAAAATGTTTAACCAATGCAGGCTGGATAACGGAACAATTCGAAGACTGGATAAACACCGGGGCGATCGAATTAGTAGGACACCAGACAAAAGTGAAAGATACTAAACTAATAACAGCAGTAGTACTAGCCTGTAAACCAAACAGCACAAAATACCGAACATGTTTTGATGGAGGCGCCTGGAAAACTACAGAAGAGTACAAAGTAAAGTGTGAATTAGACACAGTCTCAGACGCACTACTTTTCTTGAAAAAAGGAGACCTCATGACTAAATGGGATGACCAAAGTGGCTTTTTACAATTCAAATTTGACGAAGACACAAAAAAGGTGGCACGTTTCAAATGGGGCGAATATATTTTCGCATATCATAGCAGTTGTTTCGGACTAGGTAGGGTCCCCGGGGATTTCCAATTAGGTAATTTAGTCGCAGTAAATTATCTAAGATGCCACGGGGTTGCAGCACTACTATATCTTGATGATAGACTAATCATTGAAAATGAAATTGGGGATTCAGAACTACAATTAATACAGACCGGAAGATTAGCGCCAAAAAACGCTTTTCTGGCGAACCTTTTAATGGTGGCGCTAGGGGGTTACATATCCATAGGTAAATCCACCCCCATTTGTACAACAAGAATCGAATTTTTAGGATTTATTATAGACAGTGTAATGGAAACTGTAGAAATACCTACTGATAAATGGATTTCAGTTCAAAAAACTTTAAAAATTATCAGAAATAAAGAAATAATTGACTACAAAGAAATAGAACGACTCCGGGGGGTTTTATGTAGTTTTTTACTAGTAATCAAAAACATGCAATTATATATACGCCGAATAACGGAAGAAATGAAAATTGCGGATAAAATAGAATCAGATTTTATCACAAACAATTCAAGGTTAAAAAATGAACTGGACGTATGGATAGAACTCAAAGATATAAATCTAATACGCCCATGGTTCTCTAGCGACAACAAAATTTTTGATCTAAAGATCTATACTGACGCTAGTGGTTACGCAGGGGGTTGGTCAGATGACACCGGGGAAATTACACGTACTTTCTATTGGAAAAAAGAGGAAGCCGATAAAACGATAGCAGTAAAAGAAGCAATCGCTATAAGAACACACCTTGAAATGAAGGCTTCGGAATTAAAAAATAAACGGGTCACTTACGTCTGTGATAACGCGGGAGTGTGCACAAGTTTTGAAAAAGGAGCGAAAAATCCAGATCTAAACGACGAAATAAGGAGAATACACCTTTTTTGTGTACACATAAATTGTAATATTAAAATTATATGGTGCAAAAGCGCCGACCAAAAAGCGGATAAACCAAGCCGCACGGTGGACACAAGAGAAGAAATAACATCACAAATTTCTTTTGAAAAAATCGAACAATTTTTGGGTTGGAAATTTAATCTAGACGGAGCTGCAACTTTTCACAACAATAAATGCACAAATTATATCTCACGATTTCCAGAAACAACTGCGATAGCCACAGATTTCATGACATACACACCGGGGAAAAATGACGTTTTATACATTTTCCCCCCATATACATGTATAGACTTTTTTGCGAAAAAATTAATCGATAGCTATTCGAACAAAAAATACTGTCTCATTTTTCATATAACAAATGAGATGCCTATTTTTACGGCATTTATGCCAAAAACGGTACAAATGACAAAATATCAAAAAATCACCGGGGAATTTACTTTAATACCATCAAACAAAAATGAACATTTAGAGGGTTATTACAAACCAAACGACCAGAAAAACCTTACAACAATGATCCTTTACAACAACGTTTGAAAACATTAAAAAATAATTTATCACTTTTTACACCAAAAAATTATTTAAATAAAAACATTAAAAATATCAAACAAATTTGATTTAGTGTACACAAATATATGCTAACTGAAATAATTAACAAAAATAAATAGTCTCATTATTTTTAGATAATAAAAACCGGAAAATGACAGAAAATATGGATTTATCTGAAAATTTTGACTACAAAAACGACATTCGGGGCAATAAGAAAAAATCGAAATGTTATACCATTGCCCTGACTGAAGCCCAAGCCAGAGAACGACAAAAGGAAGAGCTAAACAACGGGGAATCATCTTTTGGTATCATGGCCAAAATGCAAGATTTGAAACAGTGCGAGTTCGACTATGAACAAGAAGTTAAGCTTGAAGAAGCCACTAGAGTCGAAATCACCGAGGCAGAAAAAGGGCTCGAAATGTTCAAAAAAGCTCTAGAAATAAAGGAATCTGACCCCGGGGCGTTAGAAGACCACCAACGTGACCTGCTCAAAGAATGGACCAAAAAATCTATTGAGCAACTTATTTCAGATTTGAAGGTCAAACGTTCTAAAGCTACAAAAGCAAAAAACGTATGCTGGAACGACCAAAAAGACCACAAAAAAGAAATAGCGGATATGAAAAAATCCAGCGGCGGGGGTGTTTTCAAGGGGGACGACGACAGATGGTATGTAAACTATAGGCGGGCGCCCACCGGGGTTATACAACCTTTTAGAAGGCTTGATGTAGAGATCGGTCGAGACCTAATACTTTCAGTAGGCAAACCTGAAAAAAAACTGCTCAGAACTCGACCTATAAAAAACCCCTATGACCTAGCATTCAAAGAATATAAGGAGTCAACAAAAGACCCTCATTTCGCCCGCCTACTAGTTAAGGCAATCGACGACCTAGAAAATACTAAGGTTGGCATGACAAGACAAGTGCTAGCGGATAATTTAAAACCGCTACTCACCGGGGAAAATCAGAGCTATTACGAACAAGCAAGATTCGTAGCAAACAGCACTACCGAGGGAAAATATGAAATGGGGCTACCTGCAGACCAATCAGAACGCTCAAAACGGGTAGCTATCGACGGAAAATCACCGGGGACCCTAAAAATAAAGAATGAGATCAAAATGCTGAAACATCAGCGCGAGATCGACTCACTCCGAAAAAGTACCTCGAGACCTTTCAAATCAAGGGATTTTAAAAAACCTTATACAAAGGACTTTAGAAAAAACGACTATCACCGGGGCTCAAGGGACAATTATAATCGCGAAAACAATTACAGTCGCGACAACAAGTGGGGAAATTCTGAAAATAGATCAAATCCCGACCATCGATCAGCTCAACGGGGAAATTTCAATCAAAAACGAGGGGGTAGGGGTAACTTCTCGAGACCTAGAGGCGGTTTCCAAAATAATCGAGGAAACGGAAACGGTTTCAAAAATCGAGATTTTAAAACAGAAAATAAAATGTAGTCACCGGGGAACACATCTTAAAAAATAAACTTTATAAATATATTTTTTTCCATATACTGTATCATGATTTCTGATTAAAATTACACAATTTACAAATTAACCACAAAATATACTGATTTTTTATTTTTCCATTTAGAATGGGGTTACTGGATAAAAAACCATCAGACATCATAAATTCGAGAAAATGGAAAGAATTCTTAACAATTAGACAAGAAATGATAATTGCTTATAGAGAGCAAAATACAAAAATTTTCATAGAAAATGTCGAAAAAATAAGGAAAATCGCTCGAGGGGACTTTCAAATAATTCTAAAAAATTTGCTAAAAATTCCAGAGAGCGAATACAAACATTTAAGAATTCTACAAGAACTCACACTAGACAAACAAGAATTATCTGCAATAATGAAAACATAAATCACCGGGGGAAAAATTTTTTTATGAAACATTTTTTAATTTACAAATAACCAAAAAATATAATAAATCAAATAAATGAATAAATTGTGTACACAAAAAACCACAAAATAACGGTTTGTGCACACAAAAAATAATATAAATGTACACAACAATTAAAAATTCCAAGTTGTGTACACAAAAATTAACAAAAATGTTTAACTTCAGAATGACCAAAACATCGGAAAAAATCGCAATCGCAACCTTGACCAAATTTCTCGAGTCACGGAAATGGGATGGGGGAATCATTTCAGACGAAAATATAATAACATTTATACAAAAATGGATACGATGCAAAAATAGGAAATTAAAAATAAAACCTTATATAATAGACGACATAATTTGGACTAGCATTTTGGCAATAGACAAAGTACAAGAAAAAATTCTACTTAGACAAAAATCATTAGTCAAACTAACTGCGAAAAGGTGTGCAATGAAAATCTTCGGGGAAAACTTATACAGGGCAAAAAGGGCAAACCCTATAACACCAGAAAATGCACTCAAAATAATACAAGATTTAATAGAAAATAGAACAAATTGGTGGTCAAAATGTTCGGCAATTTGCTTCGCAATAACAATATGCACCGGGGCTAGGATGATTGATACAACCAGATTATATTGGGATGACTTATATGAGGAAGAAAATGAAACTGGTTCATATATAGTCATGCCACTACGTGTCTCAAAAAGTAACCAACTGGCAAAGCGCTCAGAACAATTGACGTTCAAAAAAGACAAAAATAATATAATCAAATTAGACCACCTTATACAATTTTGGAAAAAATTTACTAATAGTAATGAAAAGGGTCTGATTTTTAACGCAGGTGAAAAAATATCAACACAAAAAATGGTGGGTTACATTTCAAGGAGGTCCAAAAAGTTAGGACTAGGACAAATTACAGGTCATTCAGGCAGATATACAATATTATCCGCACTTTTCGAACACGGAATAGATGACAGTTCGAAAAAACTTTTCATGCACTGGTCACCGGGGAGCGAAATGCCACTACACTATAGAAGCACTATGCTGGAAACTAGCAAAATAGGAGCGTGCTATAACCTAGCTAAAAATAACTATAATAAGCAAAAATAACTGTAACATAATCATTATCTTAAATAATATCAAAACTATCTATTAATAATAAAATATTATTCTAGAATGACGATGCCTAACGACCAAATTCTAGATGACCTAATAAATTTCATAATTAAATACGAATTATCCGTGGACCCCGAATTTCTCCGAAATAAATTACGATTTATACACCAAAAAACAACACCGGGGCATTTTAAATCAAAAATTAGAGGAATTTTAAATATGTACACTAGATGGGGCGCGCAAAAAATATTATCGGATATTTTTGACCTAATTCAAAAAAGTGATCAAAATCAAACTCGAACCTTGGCAATAATAAAACCAGATCTACTTAGCAGAGAATTCTTACTAAGAATAAACACCGGGGAAGCTGAAAATATTTTCGAAAAATCTGATAATAATCTGACATTGAAAATAAAAAACAAATGACCAGAAAACACTGCCCAAAAACATTATTAACTCCTGTTAAAATTAAAATTGTTTGACGAAATAAAAACGAGAATAAAAACTAAATAATTTTTAGCATGAAATTACAGGAACTTATAATGAGCCAAGGACTTCAAAAAACAATACTTCTGGTAAATCAAGATACCAAATTCGAGATATTAAAATACATCGGGGTTTGGATCGAAAACTGCCAAAAACTCATCAAAATTTCAATTGATATTTTAAATATCACAAATGGTAAAAGACACGGAAATTTCTGGCAAACTACGGAAAACATAAGAATGACCTATGGTGAAGTTTTCACTAAAATGCTAGACCTAGAAGAAAACCTATCCATGGTCTATAACTCTGATTGGATTTTCAAAAATATCATGCTTTACACAGAAAAAGGCAATTGGACTCTGCAAAATGAGCTAATAAAAGAATTCACCGGGGCAAGACATTTAGAATACTCATCGGAAACGTCAAAAATGGACCAATTCCTACGAGGCCAAATAAACTTAAAATGGATGATAATCCATGTAACACGTTTTATAAAAACAGGAAAATTAATCTTAAACTCATAATTCAACCTACTTTAAAAATTATCAAAATAAAAACCTCGGGGAAAATTAACACTTTTGAGCTCAAACCAAAAAACACAAAAAACTTTTATTTCAGAAAAAACGTTATAAAAAATGAATTTTATTTTCGGAAATTTAATCCTGGATATCACCAGTACAATTTTCGCGGCAAACAACGAAAATGACGTAAGAGCAAAATTATTTGAAATCACCGGGGCGCACTATAACTCGATGACATATCCATATGGATTACTAAAGAAGGCTGAACAAAATTTCGAAAATTTTACTCTAAAACATTCATTTTGGGGTTTCAAATACACAGAAGGTGCACAAAAAGCTATGAGAGATCACCAAGGTTTCAAAATGTACCTTGAAGACCACAATGACGAAAAATTAAAATTTAACAACTTATCAGAGGAAATAAAAATTTTGGTGAAACAAATTTGCAATTTTTCTCAACTAAAACACGGCAACCACGTTGAATACAGTGATTTTATGTACTGGCAAAATAAAACACCGGGGAATAATGGAAAACTTCAAAAAATTAAAATTCAAAAAATTCACGAAAATCTTTCTATAATCTGGCAAAATTATTTTGAAAAATACAATAAAATAAACGAAATACTGTCAAAACCTACTGATATCACCGGGGTGATAAAACGAGAACTGCTACAATACACGGAAAATATGCTCAACGAAAAACATAATATTTTCATCATATTATTTCCAAACGAGAAAAAATCAGCTGCCACCTTCAAAAACAACGAAGGAATTTTTATAAAGACAGAAAATAAATCCTGGGAAAAATTTGACGCCTACACAGGATTTGGGTTGACCAAACCCACACACGTTATAAAAATCAAATTTGAAACCAATACAATAATATGCTAATAAATACGAATGTTTAAAATATTTACAAATCATTATCTTTATTAGAGAAAAGGCAGGTCAAAAGCAAGTGAGGTGAAAGGCAGTTAAACACGTAGGCTAATCAAAATAGTTTAGTTTTTTCACCGGGGTTAAAACTATTTTAATTATAAAACCTAATAATAAATGCACTTGGGCTACCAAGAGTAGAAAATAGAATAAATTGCTATGTACAAAATAATAAAATTTACAAATATTTTGACCAAAAAATACACCGGGGAGTTAATCATCAAACTGATGATCGAAAATTCTAGGCTGAGCAAAACCTAGGTTATCATGATTTAAAGGGAAATCCCAAGTACTGGCTAAGCAAATACGCACCATGTTTATTTGAGTGCACCACCCAGAAAAATTTTCACGATACGAAAGGTGAAATTGGGCTAATAAAAGTTTGATACGATCACCCTCAATTTCAGAGGGGTAATATGCTAAAAAATCATTAATCTCTCTTAAGCGAGTCACATGTGCATCTATGTTAAAATTATAAAATGCTACACGAAAAAATACCGGGAGAGAATTAAAATAATTATCACCCCGGTGCGCCAAAAACTCCATAGTATCGACTATAAAATTTTGCCAATTAAGCTCAAAAACTAAGTATCGATAGTGGCGAGGCGAAACGGCAAGCTGAGCGACTCTAATTCGATACAACTCATCAGTCGCAAAACTCTCATAATGACCAATTTCACTAAGTAAACCCCGACTCATACGAACTTGGCAAAAATCATAGATATTTAAACGGGAAGGAACTTCGGAATTTCTAGGAAAATCCACCACCGGGGAAAAGGATAAAGCGAAACTAATCGCACTAAAAATAAAATAAATTATTAAAAATATTTTTCGCAAAATTGACTGAAAAAATTCAGAAATAATTCAAAATTAACAATCTTCGGAGATATGAGACTAACCTTGGAACATCAATTATCTCAGCAATGCCGGAGACAGGCAATACCATGTCAACGTTTATAAAATAATACGTTTTTAAAAAATACTAATTTCTTGAAAATAAAAATATCACAAAAATATTTTTTTATAGAATGACCTAACTCAAAAATGCAACCAAGAGGTCCGAAAATAAATACGAGATGTTTGACCACGGGGTGAAAATGATAGCCAATCAGAACACGGGAAGAAAAACTCATAAAATAACCACCGGGGGGATAACGAAAATACACCCAAGAACACCCTAATAAGCGTACTACCACCATTTAAAAATGGGCACTAAAAAATGGCACCCAAGAACTCACTAATTACGGCTAGTTTAGCATAATCTTCCCCTTTTTAAAGGGTTATAGCCCACTTAGTATTATAAAAGGCAAGGTTAAATTTACCACTCATTACATCATGTGGTTTTTATAATACAAAGTAACAGTTTGCCACTTCGGGGAGTTGAAAGTTAATAACAACAACAAAAAGTTTTACAGTTAAAAACTTGAAATACCCCGGGGTGCCAAAACTTTCTAGATACTGTTTATGTCCAGGACTATTAAAAACAACTCCTCAGACAAATATTTTTCACCAAATAAACGGCCGAAATCAAAAAACGGCAAAACGGCCAAATTTGGTGAAAAAAGGTCCGAAATATGAGGATATATTTCGAACGACCACCACCCATCCCCGACTCACCGTCCTAAACAATAACACTTAAAAGTATTATAAAAACCACAACCATTACCAAAGGCTGCGGTTAAATTTACCACTCATTACATCATGTGGTTTTTATAATACAATGGTATAGTAATTTAGCTTAATTGTTTTCAAATTATTTTATTCTTTTTTGCGACCTTTTATTGGATGCATTGAGTTTTTTGTATTTATTTATCACTTACAAGTTAAATTCGATTGTCGACAAAATTGCGAAAAAACATCCAGATTGGTACAATGCTAAAATTGCGATAACAAGTGAAAATATTAAAAATCTATAAAAAAACTTTTCTTCTGCCACCTTCAAAAAACATGTTTTACAGCTCTTTTTCACAAGTTATCAAGATTCTAACGAGTTTTTGTTTTGAAGATAAAATGATGGAGTCAATTTGATTCGAAAAAAACTTCAGTTATCAAAATAATGAATAACGATTCCCAGAGAAACGCAACTTCAGCCAGGATACGACAGCTTTTTGAGCAGGTAATATTTCATGAAATTTTCGAAAACCATTAAAAAAATTCGATTTTTTATCTCAGTAAGATCGGAACTGGAACGTATGACTTTTTAAGCTAGGTGCCACTGCATAGCTGGTTTTTCGATTACCGTTTTTACCGGAAATTTTGATGGTTTTTTATTCGAGAAACTGATATTTCCCGGTAAAAACAAAAATCGATAATAATGGCTCTGCAGCTCCATGTTGTTTTAAAAGTTCTATGCTGACCCAAATTTTAAAAAAATCATATGTGCCAGTTTCGAGCTATCTGACCGAGTGTAAAAAAATGGAACCTAATTTTTTTCAAAAAAAACCTTGGAATTTGAGTTTTTTGATAAATCAAAAATTATAGTTTCGTGCTTCTGGTTTATCACCCAATGATGCTGCAGCTCGGGCAGTTCAAGAAATTCGAAATGTAAAAACTTCTTCAAATGACAAAAATGATTCTTCAAAATCGACTGAATCCAGTTCAACTCCGCAAAACCCAAAAGTAAATCTCGAAGAGCCATCGAGTTCAAAAACAGATAACCAAGAAAACCCAAAGCCCTCACCGCCATCACCAAAATGCGCTTTTGCTACTACTTCAGTCATGAGTTGAAAATGAAAATTTTAACTGACGATTCACGACCTCAAAAATAAGATATAAGATAGGAATTTATTCAATTTGCCATAATTTTCGAACTTTGGCATCCAATTTTTTAATTGGCTTTGTTTTGATAATTTTCGAGTTTTGATATTTTTTTATAATTTTAAATGTTTTCTAGAAATTTGATTTCCAGATCTGTGTTATTTGACCCTTGTTTTTCTATTTTCAAATACCATAATAATGTAGCGAGTATTTACATGTTTTTTCAGAAAGCTCAAGCTATTGCACCTGTAAAACCGAGGTTGCTCTTGTTACGAAACACATATTTTTCAGAGTAAAAAGACCAAAAAAAATCATCTGAATTTGTTTCCTCAAAGTATTCACTCCACAACAGTCATTGTCTAACTCTAGTAAAAGCGGTAGAATTTCTAGAACATTTGAAAGATTCCAGCAATGACGACCTTGTGACCCATATCGAGAATATCTTCGGACACCCTATGAATCTTGCCAGTTCTTTTCAACTAAAAATCACAAATGACATCGACGAAATGGCGATCGACAGTCTTGACGTTAACTCTGAGGAAGAACAAACTGTATTAACTTCATCCTCCAATGTGGACTGGGATGGGCTAAAGAGAGTTTATGATGAAATCGAAGAAAGGGGCAATATTTTAGAAGCCGCGCTTGTAGAAGCTACGAAAAGGTTTTTATTCGAAGAGCGCCATTTTAACTGGTAACTGATATTGGGCGCTAAATTTATACCCCGACTTCTGATATGATTCCAATTTCTCAGTGGTGCTTGAATTTTGTCAAGATTTTCACTCTGGAGTTCACCGACCCAGTGAAACCTAAAAAGGCATTAAAATTTTGAAAAATAAACTTGTTTGAAATTTTATGTTTCAATTTTTTAGATGGTTTATCTGATTAATAATTACTAATAAGTACTAATTTAAACTCACTTCAACGAAAATGATGATTTAAATATTTAAAAATGACCACAAGTCTCGGTAGAAAGCTAAAATTTTGAAAAATTTAAGATACTGATACAATTGGTACAAAATGTATGTATTTAAGTAAACCGATCCCAGTGAATACGAAAATCACCATTAAAATTTCCAAAAATGGCCACAGGTGTTGTTATAGAGCTGATATTTTGAAAATTTCACATTTCAAGGTACTAAACAAATATTGTATTACTACAGCTATAACTACCAAATGTATGTATGAGGGTAAACCGACCTCAGTGAATACGAAAATGACCATTAAATTTTTTTTAGGAACTACGTACAAATTACGGCTTTCCCGTATTTGGAAACCCCATGAGATTATATATAAAGAATTTAATTCCGCATCTTTCGGTGGATTTTTTGTTTGAATTTTAGACCGGTTGACCGGTAATGGCGGATTTCCGGTCGGTCCAATTTTTCAAAGTTGTTTTAATCAGGCCAAAACGGTCTGTAGACTAATACGGGCACACGGAGTTCGAATCTGACATCAGATTACATCGATGACGTCATTATAAGTCATTTTGGGGTTACTTTAGATGACGTCATAGAAACTCTTTAAACAACTTGTACAAACACGATAACTTAAAAAAACACGAAATAAGGGTTAATTCGACACGGGGAGTTCAAATCTGATAATAAATCACTATACAACATTACGCGTCAATTTGGGTCAAATAGGAGAATCCGTATAAAGAAGATAGAGAAAACCGTGTCAAGAATAAATTTGGCAGGGGAGTGATTATTACTTATAATGACGTCATCGATGATCTGATATCAGATTCGAATCCTGGTGTCCGAATTAGTCTACAGACCGAGTCTGAGCCAGATTGGAACAACTTTGAAAAAACGAACCCACCGGAAATCCGCCATTACCGGTCAACTGGTCTGAACTTCAAAAAACTAATTCCACCGAATGATGCGGAATTAAATTCTCTATCTGCGAATATATGAGTCATAGGGTTTCCAAATACGAGAAAGCCGTAATTTGCACGTAGTTCCTAAACAAAAACCACCTTTAGTATTAATACTTGCAATTTTCAACTTTTGAAATATTAAATTAATTGCTACAGTGATATGACAGTGACTATTTCGCCAATGTCTTTAATAGGACGGCCTTGGAGGCTCGGGCCGTCCTATTAAAGTCATATCACTGTACCAAATATGTAGGGACCGGCCACTGGGGATTTCTCGATTTTCAAGTTGGGCATATAAATACTTTAGTATTAATACGTCATCGACCCTAACTTAGAAGAATATGACCATTTAAAATTTTTCAGACCACCACTAGATGGCAAAAATTGATTTTAAAAAATGAAAAATTTGTAATTTTATTTAAAAGGACTTTGCTGAAATCTGCTCGAATTCCCTTATCATGCTTATCGGACGACAAATGCAAAAATAAGTTGGAAAAAATAATTTATTTTTTGTGGGATTTCCTGGTATTTGTAAGAAACGGTTCCAAATTTAGAAAAACTTAAAATTAAAAAAATGTATGCAAAAAGAAGAATTCGAACCCTGACAATCAGTTCTACAGGGTCAAAACCTACCGCTAAACTAGAGGAGCACTTGTTAACAAATGGAATTTCCTCATATAAAACCTAATTGACCCTATTTTAATAATTTTATGATATTCATCATAATTTCGGCGCTAATTTAATACAAAATAAAAACCAACAACTCAAGTGACATACAAGTGTATCTAAGTTGAAAAAATGCATACAAATTTTTTTGATCCAATTTTAGCTATTATTAGGAAATTTTTGAATTTTCACCACTAGGTAGCGTCGAATCATTTTTTAACTGCGATTTTCATTTTCTTTGAGGTCCTACCCTTAGACCTATTTTTTTTGTCAAAATTAAGAAAGTATTATGAAATTATTTTTCTCAGTGGCCGGTCCCTACAAATATGTTATAGTATGCCTGTAGTCAAATGCTTACTAAAAACATCTCAAAATAGTTTTTAGGTATCGTCGGGAATTAAAAGATGTGCCAGTAGACCTAATTCGTGTTTCATTAACAATGATTTTAATCAACCCTCACATTGCGTCTCCCTCCTATCTCGACGCGGCATTCATTGGAATGTGTCGATATCTCGCTGAATTGACTCCAGCCGAAGACGTCGAAATGGTTAAAGTCTTATCCGTGTTGAGTAGTCAAGATTTACTTCAAATTGTTCGAAATGTTCAGCAATACTTAACGATAAGGACCCTAGAAATTGACGAAAATGTAGATATTCATGAAGATGAAAAAATTTCTTGCTTGGTGAAAACATTAAGGTTTGTTTTCGCAAAATTTAAAGTACGATCATATTCGTTCAATCAGACGTTTTTGGGCATAAACCTACGCCTTTTTGCTTAATTTTTTTCAAACCCCATAATAATTGACGGCTTATTTTTAAATTTTGTTTAATAAATTAAATTAGCAAGTGAAAACTGTATTCGAATACCAACAGCCACTATTTTTATCGTGTTACGTGATAAAATCAGTTTGAAAATACCTTGCGTAGGAGGAAGTCGGCCGTGCAAAAAAATCTAAACGAAATATTTTATTTTTAGATTATTTTTTTTGTATTGAAGCTTGCTGGTTTGTTTTGTAAAAATATAATCAAAATTTGTATTTTTTATGGTCACAGTTTTTTTCGTGAAATTTCAAGCTTTATTCAAATAAGCCAAGGCTTAATTCGATTTTTTTTCAAAATGCTTTATTTATGAATTATGATTTAAAAATTGCATAAAAAAAGCAAAAATATTTTTCACAATAATTTTGAAAAACATTTTTGCGTTTTTTGGGTAAAAAATTTGGTAACCCAAAAATACCGTCGCCATTTTTTACTGGATACAGTTTTGTATTAGATTGGTAGGCTTTTTGCGCCTACCTTTTTTAAATATCAAAAGATTAGAGTAATAAAGGTTATCAAATCTTTTGTCAACTAAAAATGCATACTCCCTTTCACAGACTCATTAATTCAGGCTCCTTTTTTTCGCGACTCTTCTTGGGCGCTCTGAAGATAGTGATTGGAGGTCAAATCTGCAAAAGCATTCTACCTATGAAATTGAAGAAGAGTCAGAAATGGAAGTTGACCAAAATGTAGTAATCCCAGAAATGTCGGAAGACGACAAACAAATTGACGAAATACTGCACTCGCAAAAAGGGGTCCAGGGTGAAATAAAGACAAAATTTTTCAAACGTTTTTAATTTTTTTTTTCTTAATTATCAATTAGAATTTGACCCGTGATATTGGTTTCATTTTTCCTGACCCCACTAAAAGAACAAAAAACAAATGTAGATCAAGACCCTATTGCCAAAAAACTCAAACTTGATTGGTGTAAAATATCAAAGCCAAGAATACCTTATGATGAATTTCTAAATGAAACTATAAATAATGGTAATTTAAAAAAATGTATTATTGTAAAAAAAATATATTTATAAAAAGGCCGAAAAGTTTAAATAGTTGGTAAGATCGAAACTGCTACATACGATCATTTTGAAATATTGGGCCATAATATTTTTTTCAATTTCCAGTTTTTTACCGGTAATTTTTGATGTTTTTTCTTGATAAACGGATATTTTCCAGTTAAAAAATAATCGAAAACGGCCTCACAATTTCAAAACGATCGCATAAAATATTTCCGATCTTTTTTACCAGCAATTTGAAGACTTCTAAAATACAGACCGTAAGATTTCGATTTACTTTGAGAGTGCTTCAAAAATAATTTAAATTTGTCTGTTAAATTTTATTATTAAAATAATTTAAATTATTTTTGAAGCACTTTTGATGTTTTAACGTAATCGTATGGTCTGTGTTTTTGAAGTCTTCAAATTCCCGCTGATTTAGTTCGGAGATTTTTTATACAATTGTTTTGAAATTTTGGGCCATAATAGTACAAGTTTTCAAGCTACGTGCCACTTTAGACCCGTTTTTCCATTTCAGTTTTTACAAGAAAATATCGGTTTATCGAGCAAAAACAATCAAAAAATATGTGAATTGTTATTTTTAATTTTTTTTAGCGCTTGATGTCGAAAAAGATTTTGTAAATTTAACCTTTCGAAATGACGAAGAATGGGATGCCGAAATATTTAGCTTCATGAAAAATCCCTTTATACTATCTTTAAAACAAAAAACAATTTATTTATTTTACGACTCAAGAGTGAAACAAATTCAGCATAGAAGACGGGCGCACATCAGTAACATGCTAAATGGGACATTATCGCTCCCTTATTTTATTATCAAAGTCAGCAGGGATAATATAATACGTAAGTACATTTGCTCGAATTTGAGGCGGCGCACGGTTTTTTCAGCCAAATCTGAAATAAACAAGGGCCTTCCACAGTTCAGGTTTTAGTTGAACACCGTGCGGCGGTATCTTTTGGATTGTTTTTAATTTAAAATGTAATGAAAAACTCGATTTTGCCTTGAAATTCCTAACGAAAAAAATTAATAGAAAAAAATTCGAGCATTTTTTTTAACAGGAAAATTTTTTTGAGAGTTTTTTATGAAAATTAAAAATTTCAATACGAAAGATACACTAATTTGATTGTTTTCTCCTAAATTTTCTGAATAAAACATATAAATGTTTTATCTAGAGGATGCGTTAACCCAATTAGAGATTGTTGCTGCTGATAATCCTGGTCATCTTCAAAAGGTAATACTTAAGTATTTATATATAAATATAAAAAACGAATCCTTTTTCTATAAATTTATTTTATTGTTAAAAATTTGATAAAGTTGGCTTATTACTACCAAACTTTTTGAGGATCTGCGCTTGAAGTTTTCGCTCTTTAGCGCCATTTCAAAGGCATTTTTAGCGAAACTTGGTCTAAGTGGACAAAATGAAATTTTTGACTCTGTCCTCTTTGACAGAGACCAAAGTTTTCCAATTTTGTAATTAATTAATTTATTTTATATATCGTTTTTGATATTCGTAAAAATGGTGAAGGTATCTTTAGCATGGAAATTTGCTTAAATTTTCAATTGCACAACTAACGCAAAAAACCTTTTTTCCATGATAAAAATACCGCCGCCTTAGAAATACCATCTAATATTTTGAAAATATTTGTTAACTTAATATTTTAGCAACTGGTTGTTGAATTTGATGGTGAACAGGGTATTGATGAAGGTGGTGTGAGTAAAGGTAAGTTTAAAAAGTTTTAGAATCACTTTAGTGATCATTAATGTATGAATCCTTTAAGGGGGTATCTGACGGAGGCTGTATCTCGAGACGCAGAAGTGATAGGAAGCTAATTTTAGCTGCATTCTCATTTTTGTTACTGGTTGGCTTCCAAACAAATTTCCAAAATTTTCTATTTTTTCCAAGTTATTTTTTCATTAACCACAGTGTGGTTACCACACTGTATCTTTTGAAGTTATACATCGTTCACTCTCATTTTTGTTGCATTAGCTCACTCTGAATTAAACCTTGAGAATGGACATAAAAAATTTTAATTTTCGGAAAAACAAATTTTCATATACTGTCATATGCGTCTAAGAAGACAAAACGACAAGAATTTGGCGATTTTTGGCCATTTTTGAAAAGTACGTGCGTCTAAGAGGACAAAACGGGCGTTAAAATTGTAGTGAGAAAAAACAAATTGTATTGAAAAAAAATAATACAGTACCCAGAATAATGTAGCGAAATTTCATTTTTCGATTTTTTTTATTAAATGTGACGAAGTGGACAAAACTGGGCGTTATAATAGCATGTCCACCATTAATATCGAATATAGAAATAATGGGTGGATTCTTCTGAAACTTCTTGGGGATTAATAATATATGGCGGCTTTTTTTTTAAGAGAAACTCGCAATCGGAGCGAATGTTCTCGAAAACGGTACATACGATTCATAAAATCCCAATTGTATTCCAAAGTCAATCGGGTGATACAGAGTCTCGTCTATATCTCTTACCGATCGACTGACCGGTGAACCGGTAATCGACGAAAATACCGGTAAATTTCAGTTAATCGAGAACTGACCATAGTATACATTACAAATATGGTTATTGTGGTAACTTTTCGAGGGAAATTTTTTGGCAATATTCATTTTGACATCTGACACCACCTAGTGGCTGTAAGAACACTTTTTGTAATAAGACACTGGAATGTTATGTGGACCTGAAAATATAGATACCTAGTTAACTTTTCAAGACAAATTTTTTGGCAATGTTTATTTTGACATATGACACCACTTGGTGGCTGTAAAGAGCACTTTTTGTATTTTGACACTGAATGTTATGTTCGATTTAATAATTGAGCCCAAATCGGCCGAATGCCGATAAAAGGGGATTTTATGTTGTTTATTTAATTTTGGGGATATAATATTTTTAATTTAATTGATGATTAAAAAATGAGCCCCAAATCGGCCAAAGTCCGATAAAAGAGGATTTTATGTTCATTATTTATTTTTGTTAAAAAATGGGCCGAAAACCGGCCTAAGGCCGCTAAAAGAGGAATTTATGTTTTCTATTCAAATTTGTAAAAAAATGAGCCCGAAATCGGCCAAAGGCCGATACAAGGGGATTTTATGTCAATTATTTAATTTTGTTGAAAAATGAGCCCTAAATCGGTCAAAGGCCGATAAAAGAGGATCTATACTTTTTATTCAAATTTGTTAAAAAATTAGCCCGAAATCGGCCGAAGGCCGATAAAAGGGGATTTTGTGTTTTATATTCAAATTTGTTGAAAAATCGGCCGAAGGCCGATAAAAAAGGAATTTGTGTTTTTAATTTTATTCTGTTGAAAAATGGGCCGACGACNAAGAAAATTAACAAGTTTTATAAAAGATTTGATAATTTATTCCAAAATTTGAAACCTTTGTTCAAAATTTAAGAGTTTTTTTAAATTTGTCAATTTTTTTCAAAAAAGAATTTAAATTTTTTTGAACGCCATATATGAAATTTTTTTATAAATTTGAATAAACTTACTTCGAATTTTAAAATTTTCGCAAAAAATAAATTTTCTTTATTATTTCAATTTTTTTAACCCCCTCACACCCAAACGCCATTCGGGGACGCGAGATTTTTTAAATCCTCAAAACAAGATAGAAATAATAAATCCACGTACTTTTAATTAAAATGTGTCATAGAGTTCGCAATTATGTTTTGAGTAGTGGTTTTGAAAATTCGATACGACTAGCAGTTCAAAAGATATTTCTTTCTACTTTTTTTTAGGTTTTTCGCCTAATTTTTGTCAAAAAATTCTAGCGTAAATACGACAGATAAAATTAAAATTCTGAGGAGACCAATATTTAGGAAATTACCTGAGGCTACTCTTGGAACTATCATTTATTTTCTCTGGTCTTTATTGAGTTTTATTTTTCTCAAGTGATTTCTCTATAAACTCAAAAAAATAAAAAACACTCAATTGCGCGAATAATTATTTCCTGAAATAAATCAGTTTAATTTTTAGTGAGAATTCGATGAGAAGCGACAAAGAGCACAGCTGAAGCTTGATTATCTTGATATCATGCCGAGTAATCAAGCCTACAGCGGAGTTCGCCCTTTTTATTTTTATCCTCAAAAATAGGTTTTTTACGATTTTTGAAATGTATTTTTTTGGAAAAAAAAATATGATAAATAATTTTGGTCGTCACGTGATCAAAATATAGCGATTTTTCGTATTTTCAGTATTTAATTATTTTAAAACAAATGCCGCATCGGAAGTTTTTGGGTCAACGCCACTTATTAATGATATTAACATACTTTTTGTAAAAAATAATAATTTCGAAATTATGATTTTTTGGCCTCCAAACCTCGATTTTTCGAGAAAAAACCGTAAAAGTAAAAAAAAGGGATGCCCATTTGATCCGGAAAAAATAATTTTATTATCAAATTAACCGCTTTGGTGAATTTAGTTATCACCTGTTTTTTGGTACATACATCTCTGATAGATAGTGTCATATTATATTTTTTTTAAGAATTTTTGAAACAATTTTTGAATTTTCTACAAATGGAAAAAAAAATTTTGGTGAAAATTTTTTTGAATACGTTTAAGACAATTTAAAAGAAAAATTTTTTCATTCAATTTTAAAATACTCAGAAAAAAATTCAAAAATGCTTGATAAAGTTTGATTTCCAACAGATATATTTAAAAATTGAATCCAACAAATCAGTATTTTCGAAACAATTTGAGTTATCGAAGTGCTTTACGGGAANGTGTCGGCGTAGGTGAGATTGTATCAGATTACTGTTAAACCACAATTCACCGTGAAGAGTTGTTCTTCAAGATGCACAAGTTTTTGGGATATCAGCTCTGCTAGTTTATCCAAAAATAGCTTTGTAAACTGTCAAAATCAGCGAAACCCACACCCTTAAGGGGGTAGCAGCGATGTGTCAGATTGGTACATTTTTTCGGAATGATTCATGAAAGAAAAAACAATGTGAAAATTTATTTTTTTATTTTTTATCTTCAATAAAAGTGTTCATTTTTGCAAACGGTTATAATTTTAATTTCTCAACATAACTAAGTATCTGTAAAAATATCAAAGACTACTTTTCATTGGAACTCCATTTCCAACTTAACCCAATGTAAGAAGTTTTTTGAAGACGATATTTATAAACTTCAGACATTTTCGGGTGTAATGCGCTAATTAGTGGGTGAATCATTATCCACATGAAAAAATTTCCTTAATATAAAAGTTTTTTTTTCTTGAAAAATAGAGAAAAACAGCTTTTCGGGAATATAAATTGACCTTCAATTGCGTATAAATATTTAAAAATCGCCTGACTTACAAAAGAAAACACGCCTATTACACCCGAAATTTTATTGAGATTTTTTTGCGAAAATAAAATTTTATTAAATTGCGTGCCAAATGGCACAAACCGGTGTCACAAGCAAGTGTTGTAAATTTCATCAGTAGTTCAGAAACGATATTCGCTTGACCCTTCCATCGGTGGAAATACGGAAACAAAATAGATACCAGAACATTTCACAAGTGATTCGGCCTGATTTTTATAGAGATTTCAAAAAACTACTAATAAAAATTTTTGGACTTGATTTGNTTTTGGACGAAAAATGCGTAAAATTTTTTAAATGCTTTGATTTTTTTTGTAAATTTTACGAATTCAAAAATAAAGTTCGAACTCAAATCTTTCCTAAAATAGATAAAAAATGATTTTAATGAGCTGATACACATTTATTCTGGTTCAGCTAACGATAATAAGCACAAAAAAATAAACCAGCTAATTATTTTCGTAAGTTAAATTGACTTCAATCTGCCACATCGCTGCTACCCCTTTAAGAAAGTTCTCAAATCTCAATGTAAATTTTGATCAAAAAAATATTCAATTTTTCAAATAAAAAAAAATTCAAATTTTGTAGGAAATTTTTTCTGTAATTTTAAGTAATTTCAAACTTTGGTTACAAAAAATTGAAGCCGATTTTCGAAATCGAAAAAATTTTTCGAAATTTATTTCAAATAGGCTTCAACGCCCGCAAAAAAATTTTTGTTTCAAAAAAATTTTTCGAAATACTTGGAAAGAAATTTTAAAATCCAAAGTTCCAAAAATCATAAAACTAAAATAAAGACCGGACTCAATTTTTCTAAACAAGTTCCACAAGATCCAGCAATGAAAAAATATTAGCTCTGCGCCAGCCTGCGCTGGTTGTTTCCGACACGAAAAACCCCCATTTTTGATGAATTATGCTATTTTTCAATAAAAAACACACTTTTTTGATGAAAAATAGTATTCAAAAAAAAATACACCACTAAACGCGCAATAAAATTCTGCATCAAACCCAACATTTGAAAGTTCAGCTCAGAGTGGTCGATTTTTTCCCAGTTTGCAAAATGGTCGATTGGTGGACACGCTAGTTATAATTGTAGTGAGAATACAATTTTAAAATTATACCTGAATCATGAGCGAAAAGTAAATTTCTAAAAAAAAATCCAAAAAAAATTTCCAACTTTTTCTTTGAAATTTTTTTTAAAATTTTTAACCAGGTACTTATTACTTCCCAAAATTTTTTAGAAATTGCGCCTACGTATTGCCGCACTTTTGGCTTGCATTTTTTAGTCTCTCTAGAGCTATTTTTGGAACATTTTTAAATGGACAACAGACACGTTTCAGGTGGACAAACGACAAAAAATTTTGTCCTCTCTAGACGCATACGAAGTATTTTTTTAGATCAGAATTTGGGGTATCCGTCGGAGGCTGTATATGAACGACTCGAAGTGATAGCAATCTGATTTTAAAGCTGCAAATTTCTCTTTTGTTAACGGTTTTGCTTATTGAAACCTAAAAAATGAATTTATTCATTACTTTTTCTCGTGATCTCAGACATTTTGGATCTGACCTAATTTTACAAATAATTTTTATTGGTGCAATATTTCTGAACAAAAATTATTAAAATTATGATTTTTACTCAACAAAGTTTTGGAATTTTTTCTTAAAAATCCTATTTTTAGTTTGCGGGTAAATAAACTTTGAATGCATCTGAAAGCCTAATTATGATAAAATTAAAACTCGACGCACATCTCGCTTTGTTACTCTTTTAAAGAAGTGTTTATTAAAAAATTGATATCGTTCGACGAATGCCATTGTAAGCCGAACATGTGCAAAAAACACCATTTATTTGTAAATTTCAAATAAATATCATGAAATATGTAAATCAGGCCACGCCAGTGTTTAAGCTCAAATTAAAGTTAATCTGAAAAAAGAGTAACTTTGATATCCAAGAGCTAGAATTGTTGTAAAAAAAATGGAAAAAAATCACTTTTTGACCGGTATACGGGCGGTCCGGTCTCAAAATTTTAAACAATTGTTTTTTGAAAATTTCAAACAAATATCTCCAGAATCCGAAGTTTGAACTTGAACGAGTTGGCGGTATTTTCGAAACAATTTGAGTTATCGAATGCTTTACGGGAATCGTGTCGAGAGGCGAAGTTTAGTTTTTGACGATCCGAAAATTTTCAAAACTGAATAAATTTTAAGAAAAATTTTTTATAATTTCAATTTTTGAAAATCATTTTTAATTTTGAACATAATTTCAAAAGTTTGAGGGAATTTTATTGGCAAAAAAAAATTTGCGCATTTAGACCAATAGAAACATATTTGAATTTATATTTTTATCATTTTTCAAAATTTAAACGGCTTTAAGGTGGTGGGCGTCGCAGATTTTGGAACAGTTTACGAAGCTATTTTTGGATAAACTAGCAGAGCTATATCCCAAAAACTTTAGCATCTTGAAGAACAACTCTTCACGGTGATTTGGTAATTTAAAGTAATCTGATACAATCTCACCTACGCTTTTAAAAAGCCTCCTAAAAAAACACTCAATACGCATTTTCTCTTCCTTCAATTTTCACCATTTTTATTATTTTTATGTATCAGGCTCCAGAGAAGCCTCACACATAATGCAAAAGCGCCCTTTCCTCAAAATTTTGCTTTTGGCGGTCGAAAAACAAAAACAACAATTATTTATTAATTTAGGATGTAAATTGAAAGTGCGCTAATTTGTTTTCTTTTGACGCTACCAGTTAAAATTGCACAAAATCCTTAAGTGTTTGAAATTACAAAAAAAAATATTTTGATGCATTTTGTCGAATTTTTTTTTGGTTTCTAAATTTTTTGTCAAAATTCAAAATAAAAATGAAAAGTTAAATGGACACAAAGAGACCCAAATCAAAATTTCAATAAAAACTCTCTAATGTTTTGTCAAACAATGCCTGTGCTTTCAGATGCAGTATGAGACAAATACTGTATTCCTAAATGGTGGAGGAGATAGGCTTTTGCCTAAGCCTCCCAAACTGCCCAATTCAAAGATTTAGGCTAAAATGAAAAGTTGACATGGCCCCAAGAAACGCAAAATCGAAATTTCCAAAAAAATCTTCTAATGTTTTGTCAACAAGGCTGTGCTTTCAGATGCAGTATGAGACAAAACTGTATCTTCTAAACTGGTGAAGGATAGCTTTTGCCTGAGCCTCCCAAACTGACAATTCAAAAATTTTACTTTTCGTTTTTTTTCCGCAAAAAGAGCAAAATTCCGAGTAATGACAGTAATGCATCATGTATGAGGCTTTTTTGGAGCCTGACAAAAAAAATAATGAAAAAAGGTGAAAATTGACGGAGAAATGCGTAATTAGCGATTTTTTAGGAGGCTTTTTTAAAGCGTAGGTGTCGGCGTAGGTGAGATTGTATCAGATTACTGTTAAACACAATTCACCGTGAAGAGTTGTTCTTCAAGATGTCACAAGTTTTTGGGATATCAGCTCTGCTAGTTTATCCAAAAAATAGCTTTGTAAACTGTCAAAATCAGCGAAACCACACCCTTAAGGGGGTAGCAGCGATGTGTCAGATTGGTACATTTTTTTCGGAATGATTCATGAAAGAAAAAACAATGTGAAAATTTATTTTTTTATTTTTATCTTCATAA
Organism: Oikopleura vanhoeffeni; assembly: GCA_004367855.1. Classification (NCBI taxonomy): domain Eukaryota; kingdom Metazoa; phylum Chordata; class Appendicularia; order Copelata; family Oikopleuridae; genus Oikopleura; species Oikopleura vanhoeffeni. The sequence continues at coordinate 521,595 of SCLH01000493.1, forward strand.
AAGTGTTCATTTTTGCAAACGGTTATAATTTTAATTTCTCAACATAACTTAAGTATCTGTAAAATATCAAAGACTACTTTTCATTGGAACCCATTTCCAACTTAACCCAAGTAAGAAGTTTTTTGAAGACGATATTTATAAACTTCAGACATTTTTGGGTGTAATGCGCTAATTAGTGGGTGAATCATTATCCACATGAAAAATTTCCTTAATATAAAAGTTTTTTTTCTTGAAAAATAGAGAAAACAGCTTTTCGGGAATATAAATTGACCTTCAATTGCGTAATATATTTAAAATCGCCTGACTTACAAAAGAAAACACGCCTATTACACCCGAAATTTTATTGAGATTTTTTTGCGAAAATAAAATTTATTAAATTGCGTGCCAAATGGCACAAACCGGTGTCACAAGCAAGTGTTTGTAAATTTCATCAGTAGTTCAGAAACGATATTCGCTTGACCCTTCCATCGGTGGAAATACGGAAACAAAATAGATACCAGAACATTTCACACAGTGATTCGGCCTGATTTTTATAGAGTTTCAAAAAACTACTAATAAAATTTTTGGACTTGATTTGCAGAAATTTTCATAATATTTCTATAAAAGTCGACAAAATGACAAATAAACATTTTATGATTTTTCAAACAGCGGTCAGAAAATATGTAGACATGCATGAAAAAAGTTAAAGTGGCTATTTTTTTCGTTTTTTTTTCAGATTTCAAACCAAAATCAGAAAAAATTTTGGACGAAAAATGCGTAAAATTTTTTAAATGCTTTGATTTTTTTGTAAATTTTACGAATTCAAAAAAATAAGTTCGAACTCAAATCTTTTCCTAAAATAGATAAAATGATTTTAATGAGCTGTACACATTTATTTGGTTCAGCTAACGATAATAAGCAAAAAAAAATAAACCAGCTAATATTTTCGTAAGTTAAATTGACTTCAATCTGCCCATCGCTGCTACCCCTTTAAGAAAGTTTCAAATCTCAATGTAAATTTTGATCAAAAATAATCATTTTTCATTCAAATAAAAAAATTCAAATTTTTGTAGGAAATTTTTCTGTAATTTTAAGTAATTTCAAACTTTGGTTCAAAATTTGAAGCCGTTTTCTGAAATTCGAAAAATTTTCGAAATTTATTTCAAATAGGCTTCAACGCCCGCAAAAAATTTTTGTTTCAAAAATTTTTTTTGAAATACTTGGAAAGAAATTTTAAAATCAAAAGTTCAAAATCATAAAACTAAAATAAAGACCGGACTCAATTTTCTAAACAAGTTCCACAAGATCCAGCAATGAAAAAATATTACGCTCGCGCCAGCCTGCGCTGGTTGTTTCCGACACGAAAACCCCATTTTTGATGAATTATGCTATTTTTTCAATAAAAAACACACTTTTTTGATGAAAAATAGTAATTCAAAAAAAAATACACCACTAAACGCGCAATAAAATTCTGCATCAAACCCAACATTTGAAAGGTTCAGCTCAGGTGGTCGATTTTTTCCCAGTTTGCAAAAATGGTCGATTGGTGGACACGCTAGTTATAATTGTAGTGAGAATACAATTTTAATTAATACTCATAATAATGTAGCGAAAAAGTAAATTTTCTAAAAAAAAATCAAAAAAATTTCCAACTTTTTCTTGAAATTTTTTTTTTTAATTTTTAACCAGGTGACTTATTATTCCAAAATTTTTTAGAAGTTGCGCTATCGTATTGCGCACTTTTGGCTTGCATTTTTAGCTTCTAGAGCTATTTTTTGGAACAATTTTTAAATGGACAAAACGACACGTTTTCAGGTGGACAAACGACAAAAAAATTTCTGTCCTCTTGACGCATACGACAGTAATTTTTTAGATCCAGAATTTGGGGTATCGTCGGAGGCTGTATTTTCGAGACTCAGAAGTGATAGCAATCTGATTTTAGCTGCATTCCTTTTTTGTTAACGGTTTGCTTTTAAAACCTAAAAAATGAATTTATTAATTAACTTTTTCTCGTGAATCTAGACATTGGATCTGACTAATTTTACAAACTAATTTTTATTGTGCAATTTTCTGAACAAATCTATTAAAAATTATGATTTTACTAAAAAAAAAGTTTGGGATTTTTTTCAAAATCCTATTTTGACGATTTGCGGGTAATAAACTTTGAATGCATCTAAAAGCCTAATTATGATAAAAATTAAAAAAATCGACGCACCTCCTCGCTTTGTACATTTTAAAGAAGTGCTTTTATTTAAAAAAATCTGATATCGTTCGACGAAATGCATTGTACCAGCGAACATGTGCAAAAACACCCATTTATTTGGTAAATTTCAAATAAATATCATGAAATATGTAAATCAGGCCACGCACAGCTGTTTAAGCTCACAAATTAAAGTTAATTGAAAAAAGAGTAAATTTTGATATCCAGAGCTAGATCTTAGTTGTACCAAAAAATGGAAAAAAATCACTTTTTGGACCGGTATACGGGGGTCCGGTCATACAAAACTTTTAACACAATTTTTTGAAAATTTCAAACAAATATCTCCCAGAATCCGAAGTTTGAACTTGAAAACGAGTTGCGGTTTAGATCAGGACTAACGTTTGAAAATCAGTAAAACCCGTCGGATACTCCCTTAAAAGGAATGAAATTTTGAAAGATCACTCTGGGAGTATCTTTCGCATCCATTTTTTTGTAATTTAAAAATTGCATAAAATACCAAAAAAAAATTTATAAAACAACTGACAAATTTTTATTCTACTTAGAATAAAAATTTGTCATTTTTTGCGTTTTTATAAATTTATAAAATGACCCTGATTTTTAAATAACAATTACCAACATACATCCGGCTTCTCAGAAATTTTATTAGGTTGCCCAGTCTAAAAAATAAAGAATTTTTTACCTTCATTTCAGAATTTTTCACAATTGCACTGGAAGAAATTTTTAAACCTGATTATGGCATGTTCCGGTTTAATGAAGATACTGGTTATCATCAATTCAACCCGATTCAGTTTCAAGAGACAGAAAAAGAATATATGTTAATAGGAATGATTCTTGGACTGGCGATTTATAATTCGATAAATCTTGATATTGCATTTCCAACTGTTATTTTCAAAAAACTTTTAGATTATGAAGGCACTTTTGAGGTTAGCATTTATTTGTTTTGTTAGGGAGCTAGTTGTGACGTGGCAGATTCAGCAACATAATATCATACGCAATATATTGTCGTGTATGTCTATAACTTATAGAATATAAGGATTGCGTATATATGGACAAAACAACTGAAATTTTGAGATTTTGGCCCTTTTTGAAAAGTATTTGCCTAACTATAGACAAAGCAACACCCCTTTAAAATATTGCTCATCTTAGTTAAAAAAAAGTCCCAAATTTATACTCGAGCGCCTATCATTGGCTGGCTGACGTTAGAGGATAGGGGCGAAAGTGAAGCGCTGCGGTAAAAACTTATAACGTCGCCTATATTGTTTTTGCTCGACTAGCCAATATTTGGGCCTACGCAATGCTATTATTTAACCCACATACTCATTTTGGTAATATATTACCACTTCGACTCTAGAAAAATCGTATTTTATAGCTGTATTATCCAATTAACGTGTAATTTGCATTACTTGACATTCATATATAATATTTTTCATATATTATATGATATATTTGACATTCCGGGAAAGCGCTGAAAATTTTAGCCTAAAATATGAATGCCACGAAAACAGTGAATTGTTTTCGGGCGAAAAAGTATAATCAATAAGCGAAATATGCCTAATCACAACAGGGGAGGGACCCATGTTAACAGGTTTTTCACTATGCTTTATCTTTGGGTGCTAAAATTTTTTCTTTGCCTTTCTCACTTTTTGAAATATGACAACTTTGTCGAGGCACCCTTTTCAATCTCAAAAATTGACATGAAGTTTTTGACTGAAAAAATTGTTCAAAATTGAATTTTAAAAGCTTTAGTAAAACCGAAATTTTCAATAATTTTATTAGTAAAAAAATTAAAAGATTTTATACCCACCCAATCAAAAAGTCACGTGATGCTATTTGTCTCACTTGGTGCTGTTCAATGAGCTCCTGTCGGTTTCATAGTCGCCGCATATTGTTGCGGTAGGACTTCGTTGGTAGCAAATTCTAATCCGGTATTTTTTATATTGATATGTGAAACTAAAATCATCCCAGTTTTTCTGCAAATTATGGTTTCACGCCCAAAAAATATTTTTTCAATGCTCTTTGATAAAAAAATTGACCTTGAAATATGAAAAATTATATTTTACATATTTGGTCTGACACACAATTGTTAGAGCTTCACAATGAATTTATTATATATAACGTGTCCTGAGATGAACATATGATTTTTTTAAATTTTTAACTTTTTTGGAGATCTGAGTACATGGGTTAACGTAATTCGCCTAAGCGAATGTAATGACACCTCTTTTGCGGGAAAAACAATCAGGCGGGGTAAACATGTAGACGGCTGTAAATGTATGAAATGTTTCATTATTTTTCCCCATATTCATGAATTTCACATAATTTTGAAAAGTGTATAATTTTATAAATTTGTCCATATATATAAATTCTACAGAATCTGAAAGAAGCGAACTTAAAATCTGATTTTTCATACATGAAAACTATACATTAGTTTAAAATCGCGTTTTGGCAAATTTTTCTAGGTGCTTTAATAGGAATCACATGCCCAAATATTTCGCCCTACTAAACGAACTACTGTGAAATTTAGAAAAGCTCTATTTCGGTCAAAAAACTCAAAATTTTGGAATGAAAAAATACCGCCGCCAACAACCTAATCTTACAATATTTTTATTTTCAGGATTTGGAATTCAGTCACCCGGATGTTTATCGAAATATGACAATCTTGTTGGAAGCTGATAAAGACACAGTGGATTCAATGACCCTGACATTTACAGCTGGCCTGACATCAATGTTTGATGAAGTTGTACATTATGATTTAGTCAAAAACGGAAAAGATAAAGCTGTTAATAATAAGAATAAATTCCATTTTGTTGAAGTTTATGCTGATTTCTTGCTTAACAAATCAATACAAAAATCGGTAATATTTTTTTTTATTGAAAACAAAAATTTTAATAATTTAATTCTTATGATTTTATATTTATTATTATTTTTTAAATTTTATAAGCGAAATTGAATCCGATGCAACTGATTTACCTCTTTGGCTGAGCTGAACTTATATCTCGCCTATATTTTGTGGTTGAGGTATTTTTCACTTCGAATATTTTTTTTAATTTCATTTCAAACGAAAAAATAAAATTTTCGCCTATTTTCGGAATGTTAAAATAAAAAAAAAATCGTCCGCCATATTTTGACAATATTAATTTGGCCCATGAGTTGGCTTGAATTATAATCATACCACTAGTATTTATTTTTTGATCGAACCACACTTTAAAAACCTAAAATTTGACAGTTTCAAAATTCTGATATAATTATGAAAATTTCAAATCATAATTAAGGAATTTTTTAATTCAGCGTATATATAAGCTTCCAATTTCATAAATCCTTATTTTTTTCAGTTTAATGCATTTAAACGGGGATTTGAGCTAGTTACGGATAATTCGCCACTGCCTGATTTATTTCGTCCGGAAGAGCTTGAACATATGGTTATTGGCCAACGAAAGTACGATTGGGAAGTACTAGAAGAAACTTGTGAATATGACGGAGGGTATAATAAAGAACATCCTACAATCAAAAATGTAATGTGACCCCAAATTTTGAATAAAATTAAAAATGAACTTACTTTTAGTTCTGGCTAGTTTTCAATGAAATGGACGAAAAAGATAAAAAAATGTTTCTCGAATTCTGTACTGGTTCTGATAGAGTTCCAGTGGGTGGGTTAATGAGACTTAAAGTCAAGATTCAAAGTTCAGGACCTGATTCAGATAGATTACCAACAGGTTTGCAAATCTCCTGCTCTTATATATTCGTTATCCAAATTAAGAATCATAAAATTTCATCTTTAAATATAAATTATTAAAGAATTTTTTTTTTGAAAAATGAAATCTGATTCCAATAAAAGTATTCAGTTTTATCATTTTTGACTATGATGGTTATATCCTAGGTATCCCAGGTAGGTGATTTTTCAAGAGAAAATTGCTGGCAATAAAATTTTTGTCATATGACACCTGTAAAAGGGTCAAATTACAGTTTTTCGTTATTTAAACCAAATTTTAGGGGTTTCAAATTACAAAACAATTTATGAGGGAAAGTTGTAGTTTTAGCCAAAAAATGGCGTCAAAAGATGTACGTTTTCTCAGAACTGAATTTTTAAAAATTTACCGGTCAATTTCGGGTATTACCGGAAATCCGGTTAAAATTTGACGATTTAAAGTGCACACAAAAATTGTAAATTATTTTATTTTTAAATTATAAATATCAATATTTTTCCAAAAAATATCCAATTTTATATAACAAATATATTTACACGTGATAAAAATGGAGTCATATTTCATTTTTTTTTCAAATTTTGTTTTCAATTAACTTTAGTTTAAGCGGATGTTTGAATGTTTCAAGACCGTCCGCTTGGACAAATCCTGCAGTACTATAATATTTACAATACATTTTTTAGCACACACTTGTTTCAATGTTCTTCTTCTTCCGGCTTATGAAACAATCGAAAAATTAAAAGAGCGATTGACAAAAGCCATAGAAAATGCTAAAGGATTTGGAATGATTTGAAACGACCTTAAAGAGCAAACACACTTCCTGTAAAACAGTTATCTTCGACTTTTGAAGTTGCGTATTAAATGAAATATTTAATTTATTTACATCTTTTTTATTCATTTTTTCAAAATTAGGCTCATTTTTCTCTTTTTTTGATTTAGAGAAATGAGGGAGGAATATTAGATCAATTGTACTGATTCAGTACAATACGATTTTTAAAATTTTCGAAATTTCTTCATGAATTAATTTCTAACTAAAGTTCATTGAATCAGATTGTTATAAAATCGGTACCAGTGTGAAGTCTGAAGCATCGTTGAAAATAATGGTTATTCTTAATTTTAAATTTCAGACTTTTCAAGTGGAAAAATGTCATTATTTCTAGATTTTTTAGGCTTCATGTGAAGTAGTACTGTAGTAGTCAGGGTTAGGCCAATGAGGACATAGATTTCAGAATTATTTCTCAATTTATAAAACAATTTTTTTTTTAATTTCTGGTGGTTCTGACTATTTTTCTGAGTTTTTTGAGTAGATCCTGACGAACGTTATCTTTTCTCAATCCAAAACTAAAACAGTTAGGTTAACCTAAAGGTATGTGCGTATCATTAAAAATTATACCATATAATTGATCTTAAGAAGAAGTCTGAGCTTGTTTTTTCACGATAAATTTCTATTTGAATTGGTAGAAAAAACTGAAATTTTGAAAATCAACTTCTTCGTCAAAAAATGATAAAAAATGTCGTTTGTCCCATTTCTATTTTTTCAATTCGGGATTACTTTTGAAAAACCGAGATAAATATACCGCCGCCGCATTTCCGGTTCGATATGAAAACTTTATTGGGCTGTTCCGACACGATATTTCCAGGGTCGAAATCTGCAACTTGTACCCTCCAGAGTTGATTAATATATTCAATTTTTATCTGTTTCTAGAAATAATGAGTGTTCGAACGCAGGCGGAGAATAGACTTCAACCCGAACCGATCCAAATGGCAAATGGCCAAAAGTTGAAAAAGAAGAAAAACCGAAAGGAAAAATCGTTTTATATTTTTAATCAAAATTCGCACCCACAGTTTTTATTGTGTAAGTGCATTTATTTTGGGAGCAGCTAAAAGCTTGTCGGTTTTGACCAAAATAAAAAATGAATTTTGAAAGGAACCTATATCTGGTTCATATGGTGAAACAGTTCTACCACCTCAACAATTTAACATTCTTGGAGAAAATTGTTCAGATACTAAACCACAAAAACCTCAAACCGACCAACATCGCGCAAAGGTGAAAAATAAAAGAATATTCCAAAATAAACCCTAAATTTACGAATTTTTTATTAGTTTTTCGTAATCTGCGAGCGTTAGTAAAAGTGATCATTCTCAATGTTTTCGGCAGGTGACATCAAAACAGTTTTGCCATAAAATGATATTCAAAAGGTTTTCAACCAAAAATCGGTTTCCTACAGAATCCACCACAGAAAACATTTGAAAATATATATATTCGGAAATATCTTCGGCAATAATATGTTTGCTATTTGACACCAACAAGGGGGTCAAATTACACTTTTTGTATCTTTATAAAAAATATAGGTTTAATATAGCAAAACTTTTTATAATACTTTTTAGTATCTTATTAACATATATCGGATTTGAAAAACTATCCTAGAAAGAATATTGTCATATTAAAACTCATATTTGTTGTGAAGATACAAAAAAGTGTAATTTGACCCCCCAGTTGGTGTAAAATATCAAAAATATTATTTCCAAAAATTTCTCTCGAAAAACTAACCTAGTTTCTAGAGAAAGTATATTGCCAAATTGAAACCCATATTTATTAAATATCAAAAATACTATTGGTCAAAAATCTATGATCTCATACATTATTGTATGCTGAAAAATACTTTTTTCAAATACTAAAAAATGTTATTTAGTTGAAAAAAGTTGCGTCAACCTTAGCATCAACGTCCGCAGGAATTCCGAATCCTATTTTGGACCCTTATGCTGACGACCTAGATTTTCCTGATAGCGAAGTTGCATGGAGACACGCTAGAAGAATCGACAACCCGTACCAAGGATTATTTAGACAAGGAAAATTTTCTCAAATTATGTAATTTGACACTTTTTTTGATGATGATAAAATTTTCGATTTGAAGTTTTTCTTCATTTATCAAGTTTGAGCTAACCTTGTACTTGTAGTTAATTTGAAAATTACAGTACATGAAGTATGACTTAAACGGACCATCCTTGACATGGTCGGGACATAAATTTCGGCAAACGACTTTAAACGGACAGCCTCTTAGGGGTTAATTTTCCCAAGACGTTAAACGACAGGTAGTGTTCTTCCTGTCGCTTAAGGAAGGTTGCTACTGCCATAAAGGTTCATTTTTGTGAAGAAACCGTAATGCGAAATACTTCAATTAAGTATTGCTGAATTGCTCGAAATCTCGGCTTAAAATCGATCATTTCGGACCTTTATTATATACAGTTTACACAGTATACCAGATTCAAAACCGTGTATTTTCAAATCTTTTAACCAAAAATTCTAGAGTTTGAAAATTTTTTTTTCAAATTTTTCCCAACAAAATGTTTAGGTAGCTTTTTTTTTTAGGGCAACCCACCCTTGTCGGTCGAATAACTCGAAGGCCATAAGAGATATCGACAAACGGTTTTTTGTATCATGAAGCCAAGTAAATTTCTGATACGGAAATTTTTTTGTTTTTTTCTCGGTCAACCGTTCACCATAATTGGCGGTCAAACCGGTAAATGGTTTTTGACAGAATCCATCACCGAAAATTTTGTAATAAACTTTTAGGGTTAGTTTTCAATAGAAATTTTTTGGCAACAATATTTTTGAAATTTGAAACCACCTAGGGGGTCAAATTACACTTTGTTGAATCTCTATAATAAATTGGTGTTTGATATGGCTTTATACATTCTTGGGAGTTTTCAGAGAAATTTTTTGGCAACATATATTTTGAGATTTTGACACCACCTGGGGGGTCAAATTACACTTTTCTGAATCTACTATATAAATATGTGTTTTGATATGGCTATATTCATTCCTTGAGGTAGTTTTTCAAGAGACAATCTTTGGCAATAATATTTTAGATATTTTAATTTTTCCAGTGGTCAAAATATCTGCATATTTCAATAACAAATCGACATATTATTTTTATAATAATAGGCAATGACCTTATTTATGAAAATCAGCGAAAATATCTAAATAAATGTGATAATGATGTAATACATGGCGGATTATAATGGTTTGGCAATCCAGGTATATACTTTTTGCGTTTCGCGGTGATAGACCCAAAATTATGTCACCGCTTAAATCTCCATTACGAAAATTCTCTTGAAAACTACCCAGAATGTAATATAGCCATATCAAACACACCAATTTGTTATCAGAGATTCAAAAAAGCTGTAATTTGACCTCCTATGTGGTTTAAATTTCAAAATCATATTGCTTGCCAACAAATTTTATCGAACAACTACCCTAGAAAGCCTATATTTACCAAAAATTTTCAGTGATGGATTTTGTCCAAATAACCATTTTCACCGTTCGACCCGCCAATATCGGTTAACCGGTTTGAAACCGAGAAAAAAAAAAAAATTTTTCCGTATCAGAAATGTCAACTTGGCTTCATGATAGCAAAAAACCGTTTGTCGATATCTCTTATGGCCTTCGAGTATTCGACCCGATACAGGTGGGTTCCCTAACAAAAAAGCTACCTTAATAATGTTTGTTTTTAACAATCCGCTGAAATTTTTAGAATAACCGGTTTGAATTGGTACTCACTGATAAAACTGTCATTATAATAAAGATCGAAAAATGATCAGAGTAAAAGTCAAGATTTCGAGCAATCAGCCAGATACTGTAATTGCAGTATTCGCGATTAACGGGTTTCTTGACAAATTAGATCAAAAACCCCTTTATGGCAGTAGCAACTCCTTAACCGTTGGAATCACAGAGCCGATTAATCGGCTCCAAGCCAACCTAAAAACTTCCTTAAACTGAGACAAAATAATGTCCGAATTGTCTTCTTCGATATATTATATAAGAATTTACGGTGGATTCCGAAAAAAAATAAATCAATTTATTTTTGGATATTTGGCTCGAATATTACGGAGAATTGATTTTTTAAGATTTTTCGCCGAAGTTTTACTTCCGGAAAAATTATTTCTTTAACTAGACATCAAATGTGAGATATACCAGTTTTTAGAAAAGTGTTTTGTGCATACAAAATACTTAAAACTAAAATGTATTCGTATCTTGGGACAGATATTTTTCTTTGAAAGTGAAATTTCAAAATTTTCAATTTATGTATTCCATGAAAAAAATTATGTATTATAAAAATTAATGTAATCAATCAAAAATCGTCTACACAGTCACTTCAATACTATATCAACTTAAAAATAATAATAAAAATTGTATCAATCTGGTTTTATTTGGAAAAATAGCCATTTTTCATAGAAATTCGTGATTTTTTCATCATTTTTTTTTACTTTTTGAAAAATAACCTTTGATTGATGATATATCGAAGATCCTGCCTAGTGTAATTTTTATCTTGAGCGTCATCAATTTGATAAAGTGGCCAATCAAATCGCGGGATTCTTGAATTGAGTCGACAATCGGGTATTATGATTGGACACTGGCTCAAAGTGATGACGCTCAAGATAAAAATTACACTAGGCAGGATCTTCAATATACTAGTAATAGATCTGTCCATTCCTTTTAGAAATTTGTCTCAATTACTAGTAGTTCAATTTATGGTTGAAAATGATTAAATCGAAAACGTTACCAAATTTATCAAGTGAAATATATAGATCTAATCGGATTAAAGTTTGACGTAAGGTAGATACTTGTGCGTTGGTACCCATAAAAATAAAATTTGTGAATACCACGATGGGCACGTATCACGTGATATGCTACACCTTGGTTTTCCAACTATATTTTCAAGAATTGAATTGAGTGATGCAAAAAATATAACTCTTTCAACTTCTATTGCAAATAAATTGGACCTTAACTACTGAAGCTTTCTGGTAAACAACGTCCAACAACGTCCAAAGTAGAGCCGATATATCGGCTCTGGTGCCTTGGCGGAACTTTTTTTTCTGTGATTCCTGTATGTAACATGACCCCTGATAGATATTAAATTCGTTTAATGTGACTCCGTGTAAGGGACAAATATCATTTTTGTAGACTCCTTGATCTTTTTGGATTCCTGTAGTTTCATAAAAATCGTTCGAGAAACCGATAATTTCCGGTAAAAAAAATGATATCGAAAAACAGACTGCTTTTTCACGTAGTTTGAAAAGTTATATTATGAGTCATAATTTATGAACCAAAATTATCAATTTTATCTGCTGACTTATTTTGAGCAAATTATCAGAAATAGTGCCTCAGGAAATTGCATCCGAAGTAATGGGTGGGAAAATGAGCGAGTGGGATCGAAAATACCAAAATAAAATGATTCCGCTGGAAACCCTGGGGCTCGAAATCCTTTCTGGTCAGATACGCGTGTTACATTTGTGTGTTAAACGGTGGCAAAAGTTTGAGAAAGATTACAGAAATGAATCCAGAAGAGAACAAATCCTTTCACTGGCCGAGGAGTGCGGTTATAGGGATTTGATTTGTTTTGCATTTAACAAAAATAATAGCGACTATTGATAAATATTATTTTGGTAAGCAGTAGGGGGTCTGCTATTTTCAAAAATTGTACACCGACTAAATTCTCAATCAAGTCTACGATCTCTAGAAATGTGAAAAAATGAAGTGTTAAAAACTGTGTACAAATTTCGTCTATGAACAAATTTTTATGATTTTTTGAAAACAATCATATTGTTTGTATATAAATCGATCTTCTAGATCCGAATTTTTGGCTAGGGACGCTATATTCGCAAAAGTCGTATTTTTCAGTTATCTTATTTTGGCTCTAGCGCCACATGTGAAAATATCACTTCGACAAAATACGATTTTGGCGATAAAGCGCTAGGCTTCGGATCTGGCAGATCAATTTATATACAAAAACTACTATCGTTCTCAGAAAATCATACAAATTGGTTCATAGACAAAAGCTGTGAAACAATTTTAATATTTTTTTTTCAATTTCTAGAGAATGTAGACGTCATTGTACAATACTAATCGGGGAAACCGTTTTGAGCGGTGAACTTTCTCTCATTTTTTGTATTAAATAACTTAAACCTACGCACCAATGAAAACGGCTTCCACGATGAGTATTGTAATGTAGACGTCATCGAAGTCACCAAAAAAAATTTGCTGGTCAATTGTTAATTGAAGCGTTTTCTCTCGGTCATTGGTAAAATGGTCGATTCAAAAAACTTCAAATTGCAGCAATCAACCCTTGATAGGATGCGTTCTTTTATATGTAATAAGCTGTAATATGCCCCCTACTATTTTGAGAAGTAGCGTTATCTTAAATGACATCATACACTGCTAATGTCAATTTTTATATTTTTTATTATTATTTGGGTTGAAATCTGACCCCACGCTGTTCCTTGAAATTTAATCCCATTTAAACGAAATGTTATTGAATCCCTTTGAAGATTGAAAGAGCGCGTTTCTTTGGCCCTTGAACGCATAGGAAATGAGGGCGAGTAGCAGAATATTTCTAGAAAGCAATAATAGTAATCTTTGTAATAAAATCTGTATTGTCTATTCTTTCAAAACTGAATTAAAACTCCAAATTGCCATTTTGCTGCTTGAGAATGGCATCATAAAAAACATTCGAAATGAGGTTACCAATTTTAGATCAGTTTATCGTGCATTTATTCAATTTTCATCTTAGAAGGCGAGCTTGCCAAAAACCATTTTTCGCCCAATACAATCCACATTTTCATAAAAAATTATCATGCCAAAACTTTTTAGCGTGTCTATTTATTAAAAGCTGGAATAAAATATTTTTTGCAAAGCCGAAAAACCATTATATGAATATTTTCATATTGTGTTAATAGCCCATTTTTTTGGCTTTGTATCTTAGAGAGTTGATTGACTAAATAGTCCAAGCACATTATTGAATTTTGGATTATTTTGCGGTTTTATTTTCATAAATCCAACAGTCTACCAATTAAAAAAACGTGTGCGATAAAAAATTTAATGTCATAAAAATAAAATTTTCCGATTATTTTTTATATCATAAGCACACCGGTTAATAGAAAAATAAAAACTTTAAAGCGAAAAATAAAACATTTCGTAAATTCGTATTTTAATTGTACTGCTGATTTGCACCTACGCACTTTTTATAAAAAAACGATAGGCATTTGAAAAGTATACATTTTGGTCGTGTTTTCAAATGCCTATTTTTTTAATAGAAGCTGCAAACCAGCAGTGAAATTAAAATACAAATTTACAAAATGTTTCCCGAAAATTGGTGGGTTTCAAATTTAAAAAAACTAAATAGTGTTAAAAGTTAATTATAAATACGAGATAAATTGAGTTTAAAAATGGTTTAATAGCCCTCATCAAATTTATTATTTTTTGTTTATTTTTTAGATTACTGTCTGAAGAATGTTTCGTCTAACACAGTTTAATACTTCTAATAGAAATCATAGGATACTCAATCAATCGACGAAAATCTCGGGCAATGAGTCGCCATATTTTTTGAAGTATTTTCAGCCAGAAATGATTCCAGAAGTGTCGCTGGAAACTAAAAGTTTGAAAACGTCCGAAACGTCAGAAAATGTCGAAGATTTGAAAATGGAATCTATGTGTTCTAAGATGAACCGCATGAAGGATTATGTGGAGTACATGAAAATGCTCGAAATACAAAATAGTATTCTAGAATATGAAAATGTAAAGTTCAAGGAAGAGAACTCGATTTTAAAAAATGAGATAAAACTTGTTCAAAATGACTTTTTATCACAACCTGTTAAAGCTAAAAAAGCTGTTACATTGATCACTAACTCATTGAATAATAACTCGCTCGTCCAAAATATTTTGCCTACCGCTGCAATTTACTCAGCTGAACGACCTCAATAAATTTTGCATTTATAAGCCTGGTTTTTTTTATTTTTGAATACGAACAAGGTAATTTTTTGAAAAATCATGTCCAACAAAAAATTTTCTAGCCTTACTCAGCCTAAAAACTAAGAATGAGCTTAGTCTCTGATTTTAATCATTTCTACTTTAAGCTCACTAGGTGGCTCCAAAGGTGATATTTTGAAACATTTTTTTGCAAATGATTACTGGTAAATCACACATTCAAACAAGTCAGTTTTTGGCATGGCAAGACCAGAAGAGTTGTTCTCACTTTTGGCAGAGTCAGCTTTTTATATTCCATTGGGTACGGTATACCGCGGTAGCTGACATCTAAATTACTTTTGATTGATTTTGACATTTTTAGATTTTTTGCCTTAAGTTTCTATAAAAATGGAGAATATTAAAATATTTCCGCCTTCCACTAAAACTTGACGTTATTTGGTTTACAAAATTTTATTTGATGAAATAAAACCCATATTTATTAAAAGACATTATTTTTCACGAGTTCATACTGTATGATATTCTCGAAAGTAAAGAGCTTGATGAAGCAATGGTTTGCCTTAAAGCAAAAATTTTGGAATTATTTTTTTTAAATTAAAATCCAAAATTATCCATTTTGGCTATCTTCATTTTTTCTCATATGTTTCCGTTTTGGTCGACTTAGGTGACAGCCTAGTTTGTTAGTTTGCAAAATAATTCTCGGCACGTTATAAATGCAAATTTACTATTTGAAAAATTGCTTCCTCGTTTCTAAATTAAGAACTTTTTAATTCATCGCTGAAAGAAGTCAAATTATATTTTTCGCTGTTTTATCAGGTATATTATATGCCGTATATTATATATACGGTATATATCAACACTGAGCGATGCTATGACTAATATTTTTATACAATGCCCAAGGTAAATATGCTGAGACTAGAACCAAATTAAGGGAAGTGTAAAAAATGGAGGTTAAATATAGAACCACGTCACGAAACGGTTCGCTCCCAGTCGTCTGCGTCCATATATCGAAAATCCTGCCTAGTCGTTGATTTTCACAGTGTATGTCGGATGTTATTCGTTTAGTACAATCTCTGTTTAACAACATACGGATAATTTAAATGATATAAATCTAATGGCGATTTTTTTTAAAACGTAAACGAAAACATATAATAACAAGAAATTAAATTGGTTTTTAGATAATTTAAAAGATTTTCACCCCGATTCAGAAGTGCTCAATTGGAGTTTTTGACGCAAGCACACCCACGAATTCGTTTATATAGACGTGTTTATACACTTTTATGTTTTCGTCTTGTACATGATTCATCATTCTAAGGGGGTAGCGGTCCTAATTTTTGACTTTTTTCCAATGAATTATAACTTATAAATTATAAGTGAACCAAGGTGCTCAAAACATTCCTTCATATTTTTGAAATATAGTCTTATTTTTCTAGAATTGCTTTAGACCTCCGATTTATCGATAAATACCTGACTTTCGGTGGTTTAAACGCTTCCTTCGAAATTTATTTGATTCGACTAGGAACGCACAGTATACATATAAATATATAAAAACATTCGTTACTATTTTTTTCATTTCTTGTTAGTTTTCGAGCAATTTTCTGCAATTTTAAGACTTCAAGGTGATCTTAAAGTATTACTACCACTAATCCCTTACGCCGCCTTTAGGACCAATTTTTAAATAGTTGCTGGTTTAAAAGTATACAGTAGAGTGCGTTTAAACGGACAGTATGGTAGAAACGGTTTGGATCAAAAAGTCCCTCTAGCATGGGTAAAAAACGGGCAATTTGGTGATTAAAATTTCTCGTTTGAATGTGACGAATAGTTTAAATTGTCAAAATGTTCATTTGAACCCACGCTAGTAGGACTTTTTGATCCAAACCCGTTTTACCAAACTGTCCGTTTAAACGCACTCTACTGTAATAATTTAGTCATTTGAATCCTACTCTAGTTTGTTATGTTTATTCTTCAGTTATTATGAATTATTATTATTTGTGCTTTATAGCATGATACTTAAGCTAAAGCACCTCATTCTTTCTATTTTGCTCAAATGCATTTATTTTCCGACCAAGCCAAGGTTTGAATTTGCCTTAACTGTTCTACTTGTTGCCCACATTCTACCTGATGCACACATCAGCCGTTCTCTAAGTTCCTCTCAATAAAAATTCAGCTATGAAAATATATTTATCGAAAAGTCTTTGTTGACATCACCTTTCGAAAAACGTTTTTCTTTTTGCAATCCTACAATATTAAACGCAAAATTTAGACTCTCATTTGAAATCATGTTTTTTTTATATTGAATCATTTTTGTTTGCAGAAAAAATAAAATTATTTGAGAAAAAAGCCTAAATTTTTCCAAAAAATTTTGAATAATTGAAAACCCCAAGTCGTAAAATTTTGTCAACCACGAGTGAAGGTACGTTTGGCTTGTAAATGACTTCAATATAGTCATGCAATTTGCGAACAAAAAATCTATTTATTGCCGATGTTGACCCAAAATTTTATTTTCAAGCGTCAAAAAAATAATTTTTTGACAAATGATAACAGTAGAATGACTTTGATAGGACATGACCTGAAAATAAATTCATGTGTTGGAAATTGTATAAATAATTGTAAATTGCCAAAAAAAAATAATTTTTGCTTAAAAAGTTAAATTGATTAATATTTGAAGGTATATAAAGATGTTTTTGTCTCGTCAAAATGATTTTTGTAGGACGGTTTCTAACTGTCCTACTGAAGTCAGTTTACTGTAAGAAATTAAGAATTTTTGAGAGTAATAAAATTGAGATAACGTAACGTTATTAAGGGGGTGGCATAAACCCGGTATCCTGGAGTCAATATAACTTACGAAAATAGTAAGTCAGTATATTTTTTCATGCTTATTATAATTAGCTGAACCGATTTAAATATGTTTCAGCTTCATAAAATTATTTTTATCCGTTTTAGGAAAGATTTGAGTTCGGGTTTTCATCTTTGAAATCGTAAAAATTTGAAAAAAAATCGAAGCATTATGAAAATTTTCCGCATTTTTTGTCCAAAATTTTTTTTGTTTTAATAACTGAAATCTGTGGGTAAAAACCAAAAAAATAGCCACTTTAACTTTTTTCATGGATTCCTACATATTTTCTGACCGCTGTTTGAAAAATCATAAAATTTTTCATTTTTTATCGACTTTTTCAGAAAAATTATGAAAATTTTCCCCAAATCAAGTCCAAAATTTTTTATTCGTGGTTTTTTGAACTCTCCAT
>SCLH01000493.1:545344-560567 GCA_004367855.1 Oikopleura vanhoeffeni
TTTGTCGCGTCGAATTTTCGCACATGAAAAGTTTAGATGAGTTTTTGAAAGTTGAGAAATCTTCTGAAAAAAATAAACGCCTTTCACCAGATAGAATTTTTGATTTAATTTTTGTGTCCAAAAATCAAGGATTTTCATTCATAGATTCGAAAAAAATTTCTTTATTTTTGATTTTCTCACCTCAAAATATTTTCAATTTTTTCTCTTAAAATCAATTTCATTCCGGAAATAAAAAAAATTTAGTGCTGTTTATAAAATACAAATCATAAATGAAGCTTTACTTTGACAAACAACTGAAAATTGATACTATTTGCTAGTAGGTTTGACTTTATTTACTCTTTGAATTTGAGCGCTCAAAACAAAATTGTATTTATTTGACAAACAGAAAGCAAACCAAATAATTTGGTAACATTCGAAAGTATAATAAGGACAATAAATGATACAGTTCATTGTACAAAATAAATTTTTAGTTTTTTTAAAGAGTAAAAACGGTGAAAACGGACCCTTTTTTGATAACTCTTTACTGCTGATTTGTATCACCTGGAAGAGCAAAACGATTCTCGGCGGGATATTTACACATCCGGCACAGTAAAATATCCTAAAGTGCGGCTGCTGTTAATTAATTCGGAGAATTCAATCAATTTTTAAATTAATAAGAACAATGATTCTCAATTTTTTTCTGTTTGATTTGTTTTTCGCGCGCGATACGAATCAAAGAACTCTTCTCGCTTAATAAGCAGTCGCATAGTATTGTGATGAAGTTTTTCAGAATCAAAATTTCCAGGCGGTATTTTTTATATTGATATGTAAAACTAAAATCATCACCGTCTTTCTTTAAATTATCAAATTACGACAATTTTACGTTTTTGAAAGTAAATCGAGTAAAAAAATACATTTTTCGTAAACATGAAAACGTTTTTAATTATTTTTTATCTGCGAAAAATAGTTTGAACTTCAAAATTAGTCTAGTATGTCGACCATAACTTACCCAGGAAGAAAAATATGATTTTCAAAGTAAGCTGGTAATAAATTACCACCATGAGTTGGTCGTTGTTTAGAATTTCTGAGCATACCCGTTAAGGGGTATAAAGTGTACATATCGTTCAGGTGAGAGCTCGAGTGAGCTCTGGTTTATTTGGTGTTCGCAGCTAATAAATAGGCTTAAAGAGACATAAACTCTAACAAATCAACTACGCACATGTTAATGCGTAGTTGGTCTGTTAAAAACCATGACTTATAGGTGAAGTGGTCGCTGAAATTGAATTTTATCGATTAAAAATTACTCATACAGGGCTTTTATTGTACAGTACAATTTGTACTAGTCAGATTACTTCCTTAGCTTTTGGAAAAAAATCTCAATTTATTTTGTATGCATACACTCCTATTTCACACATAATGCGACACAAAGAGGACTATAGCCAAAATAGTAAAACTATCTTCCTCCCACGGTTTATTCGAAATGTAGCGACATTTTGAACATAAAGTGTTAGCAGTGGTAAGACCAAATTATTCGGCACTTATTCCATGATAATCGCTATATTTTCTCTGGAATATGGCAAAACCACCGTTTTTGGCAATTATTCGTCGGAAAAACAAATACAAAACTTTATCTGGGGCACTTTTTGAGATTTCAACCTAAAACTCGAAATATGATTTTTTGAAGGACCCATGAGTAAAATGTCGAAAAAAAATGTGCTTCGATTTCTTGAAAGTTGGCTCGAAAGAAAGCCACTGAAACACTGACCAGAAAGTTTGCTTACGTCAACCCAATATTTTGAAGTTTTAGGTGCTCAAATTTGAACAAATGTAATTTTTAAGTTTTTTTTTAAAGAAATACTTAGAAAGAAAATCGAAAAAAACGTGAAAATTTCGTATTTTTTTGACGATTTGACACAGGCTTGTAAGGGATGCATCCCCGACCGGATTTTCTATCCCATCCCCATTTTTCCCTATCTTTTTGCTTAAACCTACGCAAAAAAGGATGGAAAACCACGCAAACCCATCCCTCTTCCTACAAGCTGATCTTGCACCGGTAGCCTGCATTTTTAAACAACCCCTAATCAATTTAGAGCATTTTAACGCCCATAAAACCTTATTAACCAAGCGAGCTATACCCCCTGAAGGGAGTCCCCCTCGCAAAATTAAAGTCTCTAAAAATTTCACCTATGACTCATAGCCTATGAATCATAGGTGAAATTTTTTGAGACTTTAATTTTGCGAGGGGTACTCCCATAGGCTATGACTAATTAGGCCAAAAAATAACATCGGCAATGTTCTCATCAGGTGGCGCTGTAGCGCGCTTCAAATCCAAAACCTTTCAAAAAAAATCTCGGCAAATTTTTTATGAAAAATCCCATTTTGAATTAATTTTTCTCTGAGTTGAATCATTCATCTTGAAAGTAATAAAAAGATGAAACAAGCCTTTTGAAATATTGAAAAATGTATTATTGCGAAAAAATGTATTTGGCAGAGTTTGGCACAAAAAATAATTTACAGAAATGGTGGCGAACTTTGATTAATTTCAGACAATTTAGTCAGAATCGGTTAGATGATAAAGAGGAGATTTCGCAGCAGGGCTATTTGTGAAGTCCACGCTATCAGACCTAAATAATATTTAGTAAATATTAATTCCTAAATATCACGTCCGGTCCCGGTGGTTGAACTTTACCGGTCGATTTGGATCGGTCCATCATATCTTAAATCCGGGAAGAGGGCTAATTTTGAGTAAATCAAGCCAAAATTTCAGTATCATTTACTAAAAATGGGCCCTCTTCCCGGATTTAATACAGTAGTTACTCTGTTATAGTTACCCCTATTATAGTTACCTTTTATCTGTTATAGTTACCTTTTTTAGAGAAGTTAATTTTGAAGATAATCTACGGAAAATTTCATGTTCGAGTCTCTNAAAGTTACCTTTTATCTGTTATAGTTACCTTTTTTTCAAAAGTTCAGGGGTAACTATAACAGAGTAACTACTGTACATATAAATGTTAATGTATATAACAACAACAATAAAATAAGCTAGAAAGAAGGTCATTTACATCGGGCTAGGAAAAGGGAACGTTCTCCAGACTTTTTCCATCCCTCTTCCCTTCCCCTTTTCCAAGCCTGATTTGCATTAGTTTACTTGTCAAATTATTTTTCATGAACCTTTAAGGTGGTTCTTAATGCCAATTGTTGTAATTGCTGTGTATTTTTTCACCACTTTTGAACAATCTATAACTAGTTAAAGACTAAGTTTTCAAGTTAGTTAAAGACTAGTTAATTAGACTAGTTAATTAAAAATGATCAAACGTAAAACATTATTTAATATGTAAAATGTTTTTGATTAAAGCGAAAATATTAAGCGCGTGAAATGCTTACAAACGTTGGATTATAATTTGTGTCATTTTGCGTTGATCTCTCATGATCAGAGATACTGCGCGCACTGCTTCATCGTAAAAAGTAGCGTGTTAATCCCATAACAAATAATAAAAAACCTAATTTCCTTCAATAAAGTAAATGCACGTTTTAAAATATACTTTTTATGGTCAGTTTTCGCAGAAAATTCATTTTTATCATATTTTTATTAATATTTCTGTAATACGCGAATTTGGGATGAAACTCCAAAAATAGACTTTAACGTCGGAATATAGACGATTTTTATTAGTCACAATATATTTATCAGACCCTAATTTCCCAGAAATAATAATCTATTTGTTTATCAAACAAAGACACTTCATTCGTGCATGCAAATTGAAATCTAGAACCCCCTTAACTCGCCTGAGTATTCGGGGAGTCAAAAATACAATTTTGTACCTCTAGGTTTAGAGTCTAAAGTTTAGAGTCTAAATTTCAGAGTACAAAGTTTAGAGTCTAAAGTTAAAGTCTGAATTTAGAGTTCAAACTACAAAGTGCAAAGTTTAGAGTATCAACCGTTTTTTAAAAAACATGTCAAAACCCAAAAAAATCCCCGGTCTTAAAATGAACAGAAAAATTGTGTACCGTTATTTTTACTTTTGAAATTTATTATTTCAAATTGTCCAAAACTTACGTTGAAGAATCCGACCAGTATCCAGAAGACGAGGATCTGTTAATATTTTTAATATTGTCACAATAATCACAAGGCATTGGTTTTCCCTCAGGTCCTTGGGGGTCTAGATTGACTTCATAATATGGTCTGGCAAAATCGCGTACGGCCCCAGCGTGAAAAGATGCACGAACTCGTTTCCAACACCAGTGGTCAACAAGATACATTAGACGGTCAAGGGAATTAAGAGAAACCATACATCGATAACCCATACGGCGCCAAAGACTTTCTTTGTGGGTCTAAAATATAATATTTTTTATTTCTTTAAATTTGAGTTTTAACGTATATTTTTTGATATTCACGCATAATTCTTCAATCAAAACTTCTTCGATCAAAAACATGCTTAGTCATGCGCTCCTTGGCTATCTATTGGCCCGCCTCCACCTCGATAACACAACACGTGAGTTAGCAATTCTGATGGTCTATTTCACAACCTACCACTCAAAAAGCCCTAACTTAGATTTATGTATTTTTTTGGTTTTTTTGTGAACAGTCAGAAATTCAAAAATTTTCATCTGGTTTTTAAAATGGTTTGTTTTAATGGGCAACCATGATTTCAAAAATGGGTTCAAAATTTCCTTCAAACTTTTTTTGACCTATGGTAGGTGATTTTTTTATATGTTCTAGGAAATCATGAATAAAAATTATCTATGCGAATTTTTTTTTCGAAATTTCATCAGGAAAGTGTTCAGAGACGCAAAACCGTTTTTGAAATTGCCTATCTTTTGGCTTGAAATTTTCGTAATAAATTCATGAATAATTTCAAGCCAAATGATAGGCAAAAATTTTCCGAAAAATGCTGATTTTTGAAAAACGGGACATAATTTTTTCCAAAAATTTTTCTGGTTGAATTTCAGCACAAAAACTTAAAGTGCTCCGAAAATAAATAAAATCTGAGCGCATCGATTTTTGACGTTCCTACATCTTCCTCAATATATACACGTTGCAGCTAATAATTTTTCCAAGTAAACTTTTCGAAAAAATACAGTATACTGATTTCATACATGTATGTGACATTGTTGCTCGAGAAAAAAAAGGAAGGGTCTCGAGATTGGAATCAACGGAACAG
The DNA here is from genome assembly GCA_004367855.1 of Oikopleura vanhoeffeni. Classification (NCBI taxonomy): domain Eukaryota; kingdom Metazoa; phylum Chordata; class Appendicularia; order Copelata; family Oikopleuridae; genus Oikopleura; species Oikopleura vanhoeffeni. Next base: position 550,483 of record SCLH01000493.1, read on the forward strand.
AAACCTTATTGGTCAATTAATTTTAAGGCCATCGCTCATTTAATGAGTTTATAAATAGTAATAATTATTTTTTTGAAATAATTTAAATTTCGGATGAAATTTTTATTAGTCAATATTTCGGATCAAATATCAATCTTTAGGACACTAAAAAAATAACAAGATGAACATAAATATATAAGTTTTAACAAATTACCTTGAATATACGATAAATAACTTTGTTTTTTTCAAAAAAAACTCTCACTTGTTAAGGCGTGTTAGCGAGATTGGGAGCCAAAAAACCCCTTATTTTGGCCAAAAATACGATTTTTCGAACTAAACTATCATTTTTTTAAAAAAAAAGGGATTTTAGAAAAAAAATGTTTATATCAAAAGACGCGCAATAAAATTTCACACAAACCAGTATATGTTGAAAATCAACCCTAAGTGGTCGATTTTTGCCGAAAATCGATTGGTGGAAACCCTAATTATAGGCAAGGGTCTTGATAATGGAACCGCTAAATGTTATCGATGTGTAATCACTCAAGCAATCACTAAGACAATCACTTAGACAACATCAGTGGGATTCGAACACGCGCTATAGAGATAGTAAGCGTTTTTGAGATGGAGTTCCGTTCGGAAAAGGATTTTTAAAAGGGGTCCTAATCCTAATCAGAGGAATGAAAATATCGGTATTTTGCCGATACATCATTGGCTACTCATAAAATCTATCGGAAGACCTTTCCCTTATTTTTCCCGAGCAATTTTACATACGGTATATATTTTCTTCTTAATTTCATTACCTGAAACTCAGTCACTCTATTTCTCCAGTTTTCTCCAAGGCACCATGGGAGAATCTCATGCTAAAGAATTTGAATTATTTATATTTCCGTTTTATATATGCTTTATTTTAAGACTTTTTGATAATTTTCACACCTTGAAATCCATGTCCTCCTCCATATCATTTGCTAGAAAAAGTAGTGAAAAGAAATTGTCGGTAGTGTATTCAGATGCGGTTAAATCAGCGCGGTTGAAATAAACAAGAGTCGTACAAATCAAATATTTATCCTAAAAATAAAGTTANTCTCTATAGCGCGTGTTCGCATCCCACTAATGTTGCCTTAGTGATTATTTTGAATATGATTATAGGCAAGGGTCTTGATAATGGAACCGCTAAATGTTATCGATGTGTAATCACTCAAGCAATCACTAAGACAATCACTTAGACAACATCAGTGGGATTCGAACACGCGCTATAGAGATAGTAAGCGTTTTTGAGATGGAGTTCCGTTCGGAAAAGGTTTTTTAAAAGGGGTCCTAATCCTAATCAGGGGAATGAAAATATCGGTATTTTGCCGATACATCATTGGCTACTCATAAAATATATCGGAAGACCTTTCCCTTATTTTTCCCGAGCAATTTTACATACGGTATATATTTTCTTCTTAATTTCATTACCTGAAACTCAGTCACTCTATTTCTCCAGTTTTCTCCAAGGCACCATGGGAGAATCTCATGCTAAAGAATTTGAATTATTTATATTTCCGTTTTATATGCTTTATTTTAAGACTTTTTGATAATTTTCACACCTTGAAATCCATGTCCTCCTCCATATCATTTGCTAGAAAAAGTAGTGAAAAGAAATTGTCGGTAGTGTATTCAGATGCGGTTAAATCAGCGCGGTTGAAATAAACAAGAGTCGTACAAATCAAATATTTATCCTAAAAATAAAGTTAAAGATCTTTGAAATAGCTAAGTCTAATGAACTACAGTGAAGTCCGTTTATCAGGACGCGTCCTATCAAAAACATTTTCACCATAAAAATCAGGCTTCCAAAAGGGATGGCTTTTATCCCCTTTTCTATCCCTTTCCATAACAAAAGATAGAGAAATTCTGGGGATAGGGATGGAAAATCGCCAAAGGGATGGCTTTTTTGGAAGCCTGATAAAAATAGACCAAAGTACTATTCTTATGTAACATATGTATCATATCAAGGAATATTTGTATTGTACAGTAAAGTACTTTTCGCGCTATAGTACTTTTTATTTTGATAGGACGCGTCCTGATAAACGGATTTCACTGTACGTTTTTTGGAGAAATAAAAAACCTACCGAAAATCTGGAACATTTGTCGATCGCAAGACATTTTTTAATTGTTGGATGATCGACAAGTCGCAAGAAAGCAGAAATTTTATCATAGCTGATTTCTTCTAGAGCAGATCTTTCTAGCTCATGGTTCAAAAATAAAATATTAATGACTTCTTTCCGGTTTATCGAAAATTTCAAGAAAACTTGTACATAAATGTAAAATGCCCTTTGTGTGTTTGATTTTTACACGTTTTACCTGAACGTGTTCGTAGGTTTGAGGTTTTGGCTCTGATTGGTCACGTTTCGTAATCACGCGTCACAGAAATTTTCAAATTCTGATTCGCGGAACCGGATACATTTTTATTGTGCAGAGTACAGGTCGGGCATTGTGGGTTTATGAAATTTGTTCGATTTATAAGCCAAACAGACAAAGGCATTGTACTTTGATGCAGACGATTTTTCTGTAGTAAAATTCTACATAACACCGAAAAACCAATAAATATTGGCCAGTTCAGAAACCGGGAAAAGAAAAGATAATCTTCGACTTTGAAATCAATAAAAATACGTTTATGTATTATTTATATGTTTATGTATTACTGCGCGAACTTAAATACGATCATTTTTAATTTTTCAGGTTGAAGATACTAATTTTCGAACAAAAATGCGTTAGAAATTCTTAAATTAATCAAAGACAACTATGCTCTAGGTTCCGAAATTTTGAAACCTACGCTTATTTATCAAGTGCGTTTTTCGAATGATAAAGTTTTGCCTACTATTTTCGACAACTACCTCCTGAATTTCAATTGGCGTCGAGACCATAAGTGATTCGTTAGACTAAATCAAATATAGCTGCTTTCCAAGACCTATTAAGCTTTATCTTGCAAATTGAAAAAATATAGAGAATTTTGAACGAGATCCAATGATGCTATTTCTCGAAAATCGGCTGAATAATTATATTCAAGCCTAGTGTAAATTTCAACGAATCACTTTTGGTCTCGACGCCACTTAAACCTCAATCGGCAGTTGTTGAAAATAGTAAGTATATTGTGAACAGGGTATATTCGAAATACTAATTAAAAAAAATCGTCATGTGATGCGTAACCGTAAGTGTGGAGATTTTTGGAAGTATTTTCGTCAACTTCAATATGAACTATTAACCTAATCCTTAGCCATAAACCCAACCACATGCGGGCAGTTAAGTTGAGTTATTTTTTGGCAATTTTGAAATTTCATATAGAATTTTTTGGGAAAAATTTCTAAAACATACTTGTAAACAGTTCAAGTTCTAAAAATTTTATTTCATTTCATCATCACGAATATTGTTTTTAGAATTTTTTTTTATATTTTCTCTAATAAGGTCTTCCGATTTACTTTCACAAATGTATTTCACTTTGTCGAATAATTCAACCATTTCCTTGGATTTTTCCACATTGATTCATGCGATGGATTTGTACGACAAATAGTATAATGAAAAATAATAATAAAATAATTAAAAACACAAAAACTTAAATTTTCTAGAGAAGTTGTCCATAAAGTCGCAGAAAAAAATATTTAAATCCTCTTTTGTTATTCACTCAAGATATGTAAAATACAGATATTATGTTATAGTCTATAACTTATAGATCGAATCTATTAGATAGATATAAATTATAATACACTTTCAATAGGAACTTATGACAATTAAGTGCTATTTATAGACTGATCTGTCTTAATTATTATTACAAATCTAGACAGAATTATCTCATGGCCGTACCTCAACTCACAATTACATAATTTATTCATCAGGTTTGACTCAGGCTTCCAAAAGGGATGGCTTTTTGGCTATTTTCCCTGCTCCCGATATGCTAAGTCATATGATTTTGCACACGATTACATGTATGTCAGCGGTTAACTGATTTCCATAGATTAGTAATCAAGGATTCATCGTCTTGCGTAGCCGTGTTTGCGTTAGCCGTGACGTGGCGCTATTATGATAAATGCTATTAGATGATCTCTGCGTAGGTTAGAAGAAACACTCGCATGGCGAGGGATCCCAGATCAGTATAGTAGAAATCATAATTAATTCAGTAGTAAATAGTTTGTCCACACCATTCACATCGGCTTTCGAAAACGACTTATCCGATTGAGTTTTTATTAAAATTTTTCGGCTCTCGAAAATTTTTCAGCTTTCGAAAACGACTTATCCGATTGAGTTTTTATTAAAATTTTTCCGAATCGGACCATTTTTCAATTTTTCCCAAAAAACTTATAAATTACGCAGGAAATAAATGAAAAAACTTGTGTAGTACAAATCTTTTCACCTACGCGTTTTTGACACTAGCCTTCCATTAACTTAAAAAGGGCTGTAATAAATCTCAAACTTCTTTTAAAAGAGAAAAAATGGTAAGATTTGGACCAATGTTGTCGTTTATTTTTTTTTAGAAATATGTTTGGTCATTTTAAGATATTTAAGTTCTTTCCAACGAAATTTAAAGGTTTTTGACACCTTTTTGTCTACTGAGGAAGGCACTTTGGGTGGAGAAAGAATTATTATATGACTATATCCAAATTCAACCCATAATCTTTTTCAATCTCACACCCCCGCAATGACGCATGATATCGCTTTATAATTAAACGATCGTTTTCGTCATTTTTTGGGTGTGAGATTAACTCTCAGCGTTACTTTTTGGTCACGCGTGACCAAAGTCCGTTTTTTCTTTATTATTTAACTTCTAGAAAATTATGTTTTCAAGGTGACGCTACGACTCGTAACCTACGAGTCAAGATAGATTATGGGTTGAATTGGGATATATTATTTTATTTAGGATATGTAAATATGCTAACTGTCATTATCAATGTTTATTTTGTAAAAGTTAGGAAATTATTTCCTGGAAATATCAAAAATCTTATTCGATTTTTACGTAAACTTAATTGTTTTAAAGTACTATTTGCACTGTTCTTGGATCACTAAAATTTTGACGATAAATTTAATCTGTTCCGAAAATGAAGTTATTGTTTTTGAGCTCCGCATTTTCATTCGGTTTTTCGGAAACAGTTGTAGATCATGCTAGAGATATGGAAAAGGGTGAAAAGGTATGCAACTGGATGTGGGGTCAGGAACAAAACTTCAGTTTGAATGAGTATAATTTTTTTTAAGTACAATAATAATTTTTAGGTTTAAATAAGTATTCATTTGATTTGTCGTGTTCTTTGGTGCATAATCGATGAGATTTTATCATTAACAACCCCATAAATATCATTTTTGTATTGAGGGGGAAATTAGGTCGTTCGAAAATCCACATCAAATAGAATTTTACGCATTTTGTCAAATATCCTTTTCTCAACCTGTTTAAGGATGTGGTCGTCGCAAAATGAGGCTCTAGTAACAAATCTTCCGAATTTTATTTTGATGTTTTTTTCTAAAAATATAGACAATTGCGAGTAAAGAGGTAGTCTTTTCATCTCCATACATGGCCAGGAAAACACTTTTTGAAGGTTCCAAAAATATTTTGTTTGAAATAAATTGAAATTTATCAATTTTTGAAAATCAAAATAAGATTTATAAAAACTGGGAAAGAAATTCGGACAAAACTTTCTATTCTTATCTGCACGGACTCTTCAGCTGTGTAGGTACATTTATGTAGGTTTCGAATGCGTAACTTTAAAATCCAGGGAGGAGATACATTTTTATTGAGATCCCTAAAAAAGGGTCAAAATACTGTTTTTTGGTGATGCTGAAACCAATCTGAGAACGTTCTGTCCGGTTTATTGAAGTCATGAATCATTGTTGTACCTTAAAAACTCAGGGAGGAGATACAGTTTGAAAAAATATTTCCGTCAGTTTTGTAAGCACGATTCTGATTGGACGAGCTATCTGTCACTTTCGATTTTTTTATAGGATGCAAGATTTTTGTTCAAATATATCAGAGATAGGTAATATTTGGTCCAACAATTTGTACTTTTGCGACAATTGGCCAAGGAAAACCCCCTTAAAATGCGACGACCACCCCCTTAAAGTTTTAACAATGATATGCACTTTGGTTTTGAAAATGATATGTCACCATTGAAATGTAGACTACTGGTCACTGACCAGGCAAAATATCGAGTGATTTTGTAATTTTCTCAATACCTGCCACAAAGTTAAATTGAATTTTCACCCAAAATAAGAAGAACATAAAAAAATAGAACCGCACCGCGAACCAAAATTTTATCCTGGTCCTCAACCTGAAACATCTTGGCCTTTAGAAGAAGAAAAACCAGAATTTTGGAGAGAAAAAACAAGGGATGAAATTCATAGAGCTCTGAATAAAAAACGATTAGGAAAAAAGTTTAAAAATTATTTTTTTTCAAAAATTGGTCGAATAAAAATGTTTAAAAATGTGTAACCTTTTTTAGAGAAAAAAGCAAAAAATGTAATTCTCTTCCTTGGTGATGGCATGGGTATCCCTACAATAACCGCAGGCCGGATTCTTATTAATGGCGAATCTTACGTAACACATATGGAAAACTTGGATTTTTCTGGAATGGTAAAAACCTACAATGTTGATTTTCAAACACCAGATTCAGCCGCAACCGCAACAGCTTATTTAACAGGAGTCAAGGGTCGGTATTATACTGCTGGATTAGATGCTGGTGCTGTTCTAGGTGACTGCGATGGGTCATTTGGACACGAAGTTGAAAGTGTATTTGAAAAAGGTTAGCTTAAAAAATATTGCGAAATATCCCTTTATCTCCTTTTGGTTAGAATGCGTAGCCACAACGTTAAAATCACACGTTAAAAGGAGTAGTGGCTACGCATTCTAACCAAAAGGTGATAAAGGGATATAGGAATAGGCATTTTGGATTTAAAAGGTCTCGATAGCGGTTTATGATTTTTTGGGCAAGATATTTTTGTTGATGAAAAAGATGATTTAAGGGTCCTGGGTGCTAACACAGCAATTTGCTGGGTATTTTTCACTACTTTTCAACAGTCTATAACTTTTGATTGGGAAACTTAAACATAAAAATGAAAAGCAAAAGTGTTTCACAAACCCTTTCTATAATATTATGTTTGTGAAATTATTTCTGAATTCGTAACAAAGCTGTAACGATCTTTACGAAATTGATTTTCTTGACCTACAAATTTTCCCCAGCAGCTAATAACTGGCGGAGTCTACATACAACTTGATTCATTTTCTGACAGAAACTAATAAAACTACATAGAGAAGACGTTTCAGATCGAATAATTGCATATTCACGTTTACGTTTTTGGTAAAATTTTAAAAACATCCAAAAAATCTTCTTCGTAACACGGTTAATAACTCGTTAACTTAATTTGAGAAAGACAAATTTTTTGTTGGAAAGGATTCGATGCAATTAATGCATCACAGTTCACGACGAAAATTTTTAATTTTTTATCTGAATTACTCGTGATCACAAATACCGCGCGCACTCCTATAACAATAAAAACAGCATGTGAATATTGTCAGACTTTTTAAAACATCCTTTTCTTGGTAAGTTTTCACCTGAGAATTCAATTTTGCTCTTCAAATTTCATTTTTGTACATATTAATGTGATATGCTAATTTTGGTTAAAACTCTAAAAATAGACTTCAAAGTCGAAATAGCAAATTTTAATTAGTCGCAATTGATTTCTTAGGGCTTATTCACCCGGGAATTGTATTTGTTTGTTTTATTTATCTAACATAAAAATATAATTTCTGCATGCAATCCAGCACCCAGAACCTTCTTAAGAAATTTATTTTTTATTTTTGGTACGGTGGTTCAGAAAAAATACCTTCAAATAAACTCAAAATTTACAATGATCGATGATTTATAAAATAAAGATATTTTAAGAATTAATTTTTGAATAAAATATAGTCTCGAAAAAACCCTTTAAACCATAAATGGTGGGCCATTGATGGTTTCTCCGAGATGTTTGTCAAATACCTTAAAATATCACTTATCTTTATCATTTCTATGTTCACCAGCAAATCAAAGGATACAAAAAATCGCCTTAGTTTTTAAAATTTGAAGTTTAGACCAGATTTAGCTAGCGATGTATTTGCGTTAGCTATATTGATAATTTAATGTTATCTCAAATACTGATCGCAATGTAAATGTCAGTAACTGACAGTATGTTGTTTTAAAAAATACAGATATCAGAAAAAGTGTATATCCAAAATCTGTTTAGTATGCAAATAGAGAGATTACTCGTACCCCAGTAGGCGACATCTAGGCACTGACTCAAACACTAGACACATTACGACACCAACTAATGCCGAAAACTATGCATTAGCGAGACGATTCGGGTGTTATCTTTCTATTTTACTAATCGCTAGATTTGAGATATTTAGTCAATTTAATTCGTATCCGTACAAAAGTTGCCACCCACTTAGCTGTACAATCGAAGTTTATTTTCTCAGCCAATAATCATATATAAGCAGTGAATATACAATAGATAAGTTCAAAGCTTTACCTGAAAATAAAAATTTTTGCAAACGATACATTTTTATGCATGAAAAAGAAAAAAATTGAAAGAAAAATTAAATTATTTTTTTTGCCAGATGCATTTGCAGGCGAACTGGAAAATTTCATTCTGAATACAGGAAGGGCCTAGATCGCTGGCCCAATATTCTTCCAATGCGAATATCGCCGAAAATGCCCAATATCACCGAAGTTTTTCGGCATGCATTTCGGGTCTGGTATGCAATCATGCTCAAAATTTGTAAAATCATAAATAACGGGAACTCTGGTCAGCATTGACATTAATTTTGCTAAAAATTTAGAAACTCCTCAAGAGCCGGTAAGCAAAAAGGGACCGTTGTACACGTACGAGTTAACACCGGTTTGAAGTTTATTAGTATCGAAAATTTATACTTTAAAATGGTAGAATAACTTGTTAGTTTCTACTATATCAAAATTTAATGTTTTAGCTAAAAAATCTGGTAAGGAAGTTGGATTTGTAACTACTGCCTATGTTAACCATGCATCTCCAAGTGGACTCTATGCCAAAGTTCCATACCGATTTTGGTACTCTGACGGTGATATGGTCGAATGTCTGGACTGCAAGGAACAGAGATCACTTTTTTTATCGATTGATTTCTTTAATTTTTAACTTGTATTTTTTAACTTGATTGGATTAAATTTTTTATATGCATTTTCGTTATATCCAAAATAAGTCTTCGTGATTTAACTACCAAGTACAAAAGGTACTAGGACGTTACTCGGACTCTAGTAGGTAATAAACGGTGCGACCCAAAAGCACTTGCGTTTTTTGGGGCTTGCAGCGAAAGAGAACAGTAAGTAAAAACATTAATTTTTGAGGAATGAAAAATATAAAAAAATTTCAAACTCGAATTTTGAAAAAATAATCTTGTAAAGGAAGGCGAAACGTGTGAAAACTGCGATAGCTGTACCTGTGAAAAACCAGATAGTAATAAAAACTGCAAGGATATTGCAGAACAGCTTTTTGATGCATCTGATGATATCTCTGTGATAATGGGTAGGGTTATTTATTTAATTTTAAAGGCTATCTGAGCATGATTATATGATTTTTCTGAAGATGATGAATTCCTGATAGTGCTAAATAATTGCCAAAATCGATTTTTTTAATCAAATGTCAATGTTATTATATCCCTTCAAGGGGGTCGGTGCACTTTGACAGATTTGCATTTTTCAATTTTTTTTCTCTTGATGGGAAACTTTTTGCCACTTCAAAATTTTCGAATAAAAACTTTTTCGAACAAAAGTTGCCACTTTTGAACTTACTTCGTATAATCTGAATTTTTTCAGATCGATCATTTTTACTTTATAAACTTTACTTTAAAAACACACTCAAAAAATTTAGGTTGAATGCGTCAAAATTGAGTAAAATATTTTATTTTTATTAATTAGTATCCGGAAAAAACAGTCCCGACCACCGAATTCAATTATTTTTTTTTGGTTTCAGACTATTTCTACGTCAAAATCGAAATTTTCCAAAAATTCGAAAAAAACGAAATTTTGGCACATCGTAAGAAATATTTTTTTTCATGAGATGAATGAAATAAATTGAATTCGGTG
>SCLH01000493.1:570575-591542 GCA_004367855.1 Oikopleura vanhoeffeni
TCAAAAAAGTCATTTCCCGTTCCAATTAGCAAAGTTGATATTCAAAAACATTTGAACTAACAGAAGAACAACCTTCGCGGTAAATTTTGAATTTAACAATAATCTATACAATTCACACCTACGCTGTTTAAAAAGCCTCCTAAAAGACACGCCATGTTGATGCCTACTCTTCAATTTTCATCATTTTTTATTATTTTTTTGTGTCAGGGTCCAGAAAAGCCTTACGAATAATGCAAAAGCGCTTTTGTTTTAAAATTTTGCTTTCAGCGGACAAAAACGCGAAAAAAACCAAAAATTTAAATTGTTGGTCAGTTTGGGAGGCTCAGGCAAAAGCTATCTCTTCCACCAGTTTAAGAGATATAGTTTTCGTCTTATACTGCATCTGAAAGCACAAGACTTGTTTTAACAATAAACTAGGAGAGTTTTTTTCGAAAATTTGCTTCGGCGTCTCTTGGGAGCCATGTCAACTTTTCATTTTTTAGCCAATTGTTCGAAAGTTGTCAGTTTGGAGGCTCACGCAAAAGCTATCTCCTGCCACCAGTTTAGAAATACACGTTCGGCTTATACTGCATCTGAAAGCCCAAGCTTTGTTTAACAATAAATAGAGAGTTTTTTTTCGAAATTTTGCTTCGGCCGTCTCTTGGGGGCCATGGCAACTTTTCATTTTGAGCCTAAATTTTGACAAAATTTAGAAACCAGAAAAAATGCTTCAAAATAATTTTTTCCGCGTAAATACAAACACTTTTAAGGATTTTGGTGCAATTTTTAACTCGGTAGCGTCAAAGAAAACAAAAATGAGCGCACTTTCAATTTAAAAAATCATAAATAAATCAATAATTTTTGTATTTTTCGTTTTTGGCTGTTTTGGCCGCTGAAAGCAAATTTTAAAAAACAAAAAGCGCTTTGGCATTATTTTGTAAGGCTCTCCGGAGGCTGACAACAAAAAAATAATAAAAATGATGAAAATTGAAGGAGAGGCATCAACTGGTGTCTTTTTAGGAGGCTTTTAAAGCGTAGGTGTCCGGCGTAGGTGTGATTGTATCAGATTACTGTTAATTCAAAATTACCGCGAAGGTTGGTTCTGATAGTTACAAATGTTTTTGGGAATATCACCTTTGCTAATTTGACGGGAATGACTTGGCGAGAGGCTCAATTTTGCGACACCCACTCCCTAAGTTTGATTTTTCACATTCTTGAGAGAAGCCATCATACATTTTCAACTTTGCGATAAAAGTTTGGAAGGACGAGGACATTTGTCATGGTGTTTGTGCAGAATGGTTAGCGCTCCGCACTTGGTCAAGGTATCGGTTTCGATTCCAGCTATAGCAGTTCTTTCTAATGCAATTGCACAGAAATCTTTTTTGTCTGTATTTCAGAAATAATATTATAATCTATTATTAGATTACAAGAATGTTAGTATATTTTGAGGAAAATTAAGTATTTTTATGACGTTTCGTCTGAATAGACTAATTTTAGTTTGGTTTTCAGAACATAAAGTTTACTCTCACCCAGCTTGCTGTGCTTTTAATACAGAAACCAAATATTATTGAGGAAGTTTCTTTTGAAGTCCATTAAGGGAGGTGCATCGATCCGCAGTTCGGTACATTTTTTCAGAAGCGATATGAAGCAGAAAATGTGAATTATTTTATTTTCTTAAATTAAAGTGTTATTCTTGCGAACGTTTAATTTTCACTTTATTAACTTACTATTATATCTGGAAAATATAAAAACTAATTTTCCACTGTTCATCCATTCCAACTAAATCGACTATAGATTTTTCTGAAAGACGATATTATAAACTTCAGACTATGTCGGGTGTTATCCGTAAAAAGTCGTTTTTATTTTGTATATTTTTTTATGCGTATTAAAAAATTTCTTGATATGAATTTTTTCCATGAAAATGGTCAAAATGGCCAAAACCAGTAGAGAAAAACAAACTTTTTTTGACATACAAATTGACCTTCAATTGCGTTTTGGATATTAAAAATGCTCTGACTATTACAAAAATTGACGCCTATAACACCCGCAATTTTATAAGGAATTTTTCTAACTACCAGTAAAATTTTTAAAATTTAGTCTGCCGAATGGCACTTCAGCAGTTCTGCGCGAGTGTAAAATTTCATCCTAGTTTAGAATGATATAGCCGACAACTCTGAGTTTAATACGGAGATTTAATAAGATAAAAAAAAAGTTAAATATATATTCTACCTCATTTTTATAAAAACAAATCGGCAAACCTGAAATAAACTACTTTTGGACACGATTTGCGGACAATTTTCTCATTTTATTTCCATAAAATTTGAAAAAAGTGAAAATAAGATTTTATGTATTTTTCACACAGCAGCGAAAATTTGTAGACATGCATGCAAAAAGAGAAAGTGGCTTTTTCAATTTTTTCTTTCCATAATATCGCTCTGAAAAAATGGACCATCTTACGGATCGAATTGCACCCTTAATACTTCCCAAAGAGGAACTTCCTAATAATATTTTTGGTTTCGTGTTTAAAACACAGCAAAGCGGTGGAGTAACTTTATTTTCTGATCAAAAAATTAAATTCATGTCTATTAGACGAAAGTCAATAAAAAATACTTAATTCTTCCCTCAAAAATATACAAACTTATTAGAATCTAATAATAAATAATAAAAATTACTTCTGAAATACAGACAACAAGATTTCTGTGCTATTTGCATTAAAAAAGAACTGCCTTAGCTTGGAATCGAACCCGGATATCCTTCGACAAAGTGCGGAGCGCTAACCATTCTGCCACAAAGTAACATGCTCATGTCCTCTCCTTCTAAACTTATATCGCAAAGTTGAAAGTGTACTGGAAATGTATGATGGCTTCTCTAAAGAATGTGAAAAATCAAACTTAAGGTTGATGGTGGGCTAATTCGATTTTATAAAGTAAGTTTGTATGATATTGTGTACACTGGAAGGCTGTTGATATATAATGAACTTATGTAATAATACATAATGATTTTTATGGGGGGGCGAATAAATTTCATTATATTGAAAAAGTTATATAATGAACTTATGTATTATTACATAAGTATCCATTATGTGTTTTTTTTGCGGTACGGGTAACTCTTTTACTCAAAAATACAAAACGGCAAACTGTAGCCCCTGAGAACCTATCCACAACACGCGTGACGCGTGTACACGCTTTAGTTAACGGTTTCTGAGTATGCGAGTGAAAAGTATTAAAAAAATATTTAAGAGATTGCAGAAAGTATGACAAATGAAGCATCACAATTTGAAGAAGTTAGTAGAGATATAAAGCACGATCAAAAAGCTAAGGCTTCGTGGTGTCCTGGTTGCACTAGAGGATTTATTGCTGTAAGTGACCGAATCGGGAAGGCCAATATCAATTTTGTCCAAAATAAGCTTGTTTTTATCTAATCGATTATTTACATCTAAAGTTAAGATTAAAATGTACTTCGAATCAAAATGTACGTGTTTGAATAAATCATCAGAGGAGACAGAAAATTCTGATGTAAAAATACTTGAAGAAAATGACGATATAGAGGCATGTTTTGAAGAATTCAAGAGAAAAAATGGACCAGAGAATACAGTTTGACTGCAAATGAAATAAAAATTCACAAATAACGCTTCATCACGTTAAATATCATACAATGCCCTCAGTGTTAATGATATTCCCTCTCCTAACGCCTGAGAGCCGTAGGTTGCTTGCTAATGAGATGTTAAGGGCCTCGGTGCATTTTGGCAGATTTGCACTTCTGGAAGGTTTGTTAAATTATATAATGAACTTATGTTATTATTTTTCATCCCTATTATTTTCATGTTTGATTATTATTATTTTCGATGATACCTTTTTATCTTCTTCTTTGACCTCAACTTATTGACGCCTAAGACTCGATCTCCGGACAATGGTGCATTTATTGGTGGAGATCATTGTTCTGAACGTGGACCTTAATGCTCAATTTAGAACAAAAGAAGGTTAATGCCTACTAAACTACCAGAATAAAATTGGCTCTGATAAACACAAATAATAGAAATTTACCTGATTTCACAAACAATAATAAAGATATATGGAGATTAAGCCTTTGATTTTAAGTTTTAATAGTATCATTAACCCTGTGAGCACAGAGCCACAATTGTGGCTCCAGCATACCTAAAATCATCAAAAAAAGACAAAAACTGGATCGAGGAATCTTTTGTTTCAAATAGATTATAAAGAATTTAGATGGTTTGAAGAAAATAATTGATTATTTTTCGAATGTTTGTTCCGGATCAACGGGGAGTGATTATCAGGATTTTGAGCTATGTTTCACTTCCGTAAAAATTAATTTCGGAACTGGACATACAAATCAAATGTGAGATTAGCCAGTTTTTAGGAAAATGTTTTGTGCATGCATAAAACAGTTGAAATAAAAATTTATTGGTATCTAGGGCAGACATTTTCTTAGGAAGTGAAATATCTAAATTTCAACTTCAAGTATCACATAAAAAATTTAGTTTATTAAAAGTGAATTTAACCAATCAAACATTGTCCACAGTTGTACTTCATTACCATATTTACTCGAATAATAATAGAAAAAATGCCATTATCTGCTTTTATAGGGAAAAATAAACATTTTCATCAAAAATCATGATTTTTCAATCAAAATTTCTGACTTATTTATAAATTTACTTTTGATTATGAGAATTATAAATCAAAGCGGACAAAACTATGACGTAGGCCATAATTTTGTGCATGTTTTCGACAGAGATAAAAATTGTAGAGACAACTGTGACCGTTGATCACGTGATATGGTACACTGCTTTGATCACTAGTTTTTTCTAGAACTCCAAATAAAATTCTAGAATATGAAAATGTCGAATGCAAAAATATGACCTTCAACTCCCTTATGCAGACAAATTTAGAAATTCCAACTGCCTTAAGCTTTCTGTGACAACATTCAAAGTAAGCCACAATTGGGCTCTGGTGCCTGGCGGAACTTTTTTTATATGCCACAAGGTGTTAGTTCATCAAAACAAACCGTACTTAATGATGTTTAAGAAGAAAATGATTAACCTCCATTAAGTAGTTACTGTATAATGCATTCAAAACAGAAACAATTGATTTGGTGTATTTTTTATGACATTATAACTGCAGAAAAATATAGGAACCGGGATATCCTTAAGGGGGTATGCGACTCTAATTAAATAAAGGCCTTAGAGGCATTAAAACATGCTTGAAATTGATACGGGGTGATATAAGTGTACTAAGAACCCAATCACCAAAAATTTTTTTCGAAATTTTCGCATTTTTTCGATTTTTTTTCAAGTATTTTTAAAAAGATGAAGTTAAAAAATAACGTTTGCTCAAATTGACCACTAACACTTCAAATATCGACTTGACGTAAGCCAACTTTCTCATCAGTGTTTTACTGGCTTACTTTTTGACCTACTTTCGAAAAATCTAAGCACTTTTTTTTCGGAAATTCTCTTGAAAATGACCAAAAAAATCATATTTCGAGTTCTAGCTCGAAATTGCAAAAAAACCCCTCGAGAATCTCTTACATATGTTCTTAGGAAACTTGATAAACATTTAAGCCATTTTGCAAATATATCCCGGAGGAGATAGATTTTGAAGTCTGAAAATGCAAAAAATCGTCGGTTATTTGGCGTTCTAGAATTGTTTAGTCGCCGGATCAAAAAAAACCCCTGAAGAAAAGATTGACATACTCCCGGTTACGTGATCTGTGAAATTTGAGCTCAATTGGATTACCGTCTGGGAGGAGATAGATTTTGCAGTTTGGAAAATGTCACCTTGTTACGATACTGTACCTATTGGTGTAATGGTCAAAAATAATTTGTGATGTATTTGTTCGCAAGATTAAGGATAGATCTACAAATTAGCATTTTCGGTTTTTCTCATGAACTGTTAGTTTTCAGTATATTTCACCTAGAAAATGTCAAATCAGAGTCGCATACCCCCTTAAGGATCTTAAAACTCATCGGTTTTGTCAGGAACCTGTTTTTTGTATCCGATAGCCCAAAAACTTTCAACCGTCAAAACAATTTTGCAATTTTTGACCTTGACCGGTTGACCAGTAACCAGGTATATTTTTATAGTAAAGTGGTATGAAAAATGCCTTTTGCTCCACTAAATGATGTCGTGCAAACTTCGGTTCCTACTGGCTTGGCTTGAGTCAAGCCAAGTCAGAGAGATTTTGACTCAATTCAAGCAAAGCCAGAGAGATTTTAACTCGAGTCAAGCAGAAAAATTGTTTGTTATTTATAAGCAAGATTTTAAACTTTTAAAAATAATCATAATTTTTTGAGAAAGTTCTTCATTATCAAATTTTTAAAAATGTTTTAAAATATTTCCTTATTTTTATTTACTTTGAAAAAAATTTAGTTTTTGAATTTAATTATCGGAAAAAAATATTTGTTTTTTATGATATTAATCATTTTATAAATTTTCTTTAATATTCCCCAAGATTTTTCTAAAACGTTATAATTTTTTGTTTCCTTTTCAAATTTAATTTTTGGTTTTTAAGAAAATTGTATATATTTGATGTTATACAATTTTTTAGGNTTGTCTTATGTGGGAACTTTTTTGCACTTCATAATTTTCGCATTGTACTTTTTTCAACGGTTGCCACTTTTGAGCTACTTGTATATCTGATTTTTTCAGTCGATTATTTTTATCTTATAATCGTTTTGAAATAAACACTCAAAATCGCGCTGGGTTTGCTCTTTTAGGTTCTAAATTACATTACAATATTCTTTTTTTTATTAATTGGCTTTCAAAATGGTTCTCGACCACCATCGAATTTATATAATTTTAATTTTATATGATTTTCTCGTCAAAATCGGAAATAAATTTCCTAAAAAGCCGAAAAAACGAATTTTTAGCACATCGAAGAGCATATGTTATTTTCTGAGTTTAATTCTATTAATTCTTCACGTTGGTGATGGGTCGACTTTATAATTAGGCAAGTCTCGGATGAATCATTTTTGAATTTTTGATAAAAGAGGATTTACGGGAGTGGGGTGTCGGCTGATTTTTTGCTCCTTCGCAAGCGTCATTTCCCGTCAAACTGAAATATGATTATTTCCAAACTTGTAACTAACAGAACAACCTTCCCGGATATTTTAAATTTCAGTAATCTGGATACAATCACCCTACGGCTTTTAAAGACTCCTAAAAAGACACGCATGTTGATGCCTGCTCTTCAATTTTACCTCATTTTTTATTCTTTTGTGTCAGGCTCCGGAGAGCCTTACGAATAATGCAAAAGCTTTTGCTTTTAAAATTTTCTTTCAGCGGACAAAAACGCGAAAAACCAAAATTAATTTGAATGGATCAGTTTGGGAGGCTCAGGCAAAAGCTATCTCTCACCGTTTGAGAGATATTAGTTTCGATTACTGCATCTGAAAGCACAAGACTGTTTAACATAACTAGGAGAGTTTTTTTCGAAATTTTGCTTTTCGGCGTCTCTTGGGAGCCATGTACTTTTCATTTTTAGCCAATTGTATGAATGGTCAGTTTGGAGGCTCAGGCAAATCTTCCTCACCAGTTTGAGAGTACAGTTCGACTTTTCTGTCTGAAAGCAAAGACTTGTTTACATAATTAGAGAGTTTTTTGCATTTGCTTCTGGCGTCTCTTGGGGCGCATGGCAACTTTTCATTTGAGCTTAATTTTTACAAAATTAGAAACCAGAAAAATGCTTCAAATAATTTTTCCGTAAATACAACACTTTAAGATTTTGGTGCATTTTTACTCGTAGGCGTCAAAGAAAACAAAAGAGCGCACTTCATTTAAATCATAAATAAATCAATATTTCTGTTTTTCGGTTTTTTTTGGCTGTTTTGGCCGCGAAAGCAATTTTAAACAAAAGCAATTTTGGATTATTTGTTAGGCTCTCCGGAGCCTCACCAAAAAAATAATAAAAATGATGAAATTGAGAAGTAGGATACAATGGTGTCTTTTTAAGAAGCTTTTTAGCGTAAGGTGTCGGCGTAGGTGGAGTTGTATCAATTACTGTTAATTCAATTTACCGGGAGGTTGGTTTTAGTAACAAATGTTTTTGGAATATCACCTTTGCTATTTGGCGGAAATGGCCTTCGGAGAGGCTCAAATTTGCGACCCACTCCCTTAAGGGGGTTGGGGGTCGTAATCTCGGTACCTTTCATCCGCTCATATTAACAATTAGGGCAGTTGTAATAATCTGAGGATATCGTTTGTAGATCTAGCCTTCGCTAACGATTACACATCTCAAATACATGACATCACACACCACAGGTGGTGAGTCTATTCTAGAAGCATATAACGTTTTTCAATATATCTTCTTTTAGGCCCCACATACAAAGCGTCTGAAAATTTACACAGAGTCGGGAGAGTGAGGTTGCTTATATGTTTGCCATTTTTTTGAATTTCGCTCTTGAATTTCTAGATTTTGAACGCCGATTTTTACATTTTTCGACTTCAAAATATACTTCTCCTAGACGAACGTTCAGAAAGACCGTTTTTTTCGACTTAGGTAGTAGATATATACTGTCGTCAATATGTTGTCTCGGGATTTTTGAATTCACCTAGAATTCTTAGAAATATGACTATAGTAAACGTGAAATGAAAGTTCCGAAAAAAAGTTCGTCTGATCGGAACTAAAGTACCACCAAATTGAAGCTGAGATTCACTGATCAAAAAGTTAGGCTTACAGCTAATCAAAATTGTTAAACCATCAGCGTCAAATTCGATATTGGTTTAACATTTTTGGCTTAAATAATTGAAATTCTAGAATTCGATTAAGACACTTTCCGATAATTTAATGTCATGCATCGTTCGTGGGTCATATTCACCAATAAAAATGTTCATATCATGGTGGACATACCGGTTTTATTGCGGGTTAAAGCAAAAAAATTTAGAATTTTGAAAATTCTAGATTGTTCTAGATTGTTTGAAAAAAATAATTGCCACCATGAGATTCCTTGGGTCAACTTTAGTCATAACCGATATTAATGTATCATAATTAATTCTATAAAGGGCTCAAAAACTTAAGACGCCACCCATAGTTAAATATTTCGTCACAAACCGTATTTTCATTCAAAAAGAGTATGATTCAGAGTTAAACACGAGCGAAGAAGACAAAACGAGGACTATTTTTGATAAAAGTTAAAGTAGGCATCCTCAAATTTTCAGCGATGATTCCAGAAAAAAATAGTTTGAAAATTTTTGACCAGATAATGATGGAAATATTTTTCAAAATTTCAGAAGTTTCGACAAACGATCTCAAAAAAGTGTCATTGCTTATGGTCAAATAGCAGATATAAAATATGTGCGTCACCTTACGCGCGCAAAAGTTAAGATTGTACCATTATTGAAGAGTTTTTTCGTTTGATTTGAAGCCAAAATACATGCAAAAAATATTTGAAACAAAATCAAGGCATTTTTGATAATTGTTCGGAACTTTTTTCAAAAAATTTCTCATAATTTGTCTGTATCGGAAAAGTTTAATTCGAGCTCTAATTTTCTTTAAAGCCAATAATTCGAAAATTCTGTAGCTTACAAAAGTTGCCTGGATTTATGAAACATCTGTTTGATGGGTATATTAGAAGAAAGAAAACCCAGTAAGAAGTTTTTTCACAAAACGCCCCATACCTATCTGCTCAATAATGCACCGAGGCCTTAAGGGGGGCTTCGTTTGCTGATCAACCATATCTTTTGTACTGAAAATATTTCGACTGCGATTTTTAGAAATTTTTTGATCTCCACGTAGATTGTAATTTTTATAAAAAATTAAAATTTAAAAATTTACATTCTGGGAATTTTTTCATAAAAATTTTTGAAAACAAGCTTATTTGGTATAAGTTCTGATAGGCAGGTCGTTATCATTTTGAACTAAAAAGTAGAGTCTGATTTTATTGATTTTTGAATTCAACGTGGCATTTTTTAGTCACTTAAACTTCAAAAATCGTAAAAAATTACCAAAAATTTTCGGAAAAGAATTTAAAATTTTTTCTGCAGTGTCGAAAATAAAATTCTTTTCTGCTCTAGCGACTCGATACGGTAAATACTTTGGTCATTGTGTTATTAATACCGGTTTCCAAAAAATTCACTTACGAATCGTTTGGTTTAAAAAAAAAAATGACTATGGACAATTGGATGTCAAAAATAAATTTTCAAATAACGTACTCCTGGGAAATTAAAAAATGAATCGTTCAAATCAGGCCACAACGTTTTTGTTAACACATTTTACGAACAACCCTATAGTGCACGGAAAAATACGTTTGCCATGTAGCATTGAAAAAAAAATACAACGTTCCGTGGCCAAAATAGCAAAACATCCTTTTTCGCCAGCTTTGAGTACCTTTTTAGTAAGAAAATTAAAAAGGGAACAACAGTTTTTCGACCATTTTGAAATCTTTCCCGGCCAGATAATGTTGTTCTCAAAAATTTTTGAACAGTTCCTAAATAGGACGAAAAAAAATACAGCTTTTTTCAAGAATTTTTTTGCTCTGGTTAACCTCATTTACGGTGTTGAGCTTGAACGATTGTCTATCTTAAAAATATGACTTCAAAACGTCTTTCCAGAGATTCGAATAACTTATCAGCAAGTTTTATTCACTTCCTATGTCTATGCCGAGACGAAATAAGCATTCAAAAAGTCCTTTTTGCTATCACTTAAGGGCTCGGTGCTATTTGAAGATACGTTATGAGCTCTTTGATGAAAAACCTTCACTGGGTTATTATCGATTCGTGCCGAGTCATGATCTTCCGCTATAGTGTGGATATCCTATTACTTTGTTGGATATCTCTCTTCCTTAAAATGTCAAATCAGAGTCGCATACCCCCTTAAGGATCTTAAAACTCATCGGTTTTGTCAGGAACCTGTTTTTTGTATCCGATAGCCCAAAAACTTTCAACCGTCAAAACAATTTTGCAATTTTTGACCTTGACCGGTTGACCAGTAACCAGGTATATTTTTATAGTAAAGTGGTATGAAAAATGCCTTTTGCTCCACTAAATGATGTCGTGCAAACTTCGGTTCCTACTGGCTTGGCTTGAGTCAAGCCAAGTCAGAGAGATTTTGACTCAATTCAAGCAAAGCCAGAGAGATTTTAACTCGAGTCAAGCAGAAAAATTGTTTGTTATTTATAAGCAAGATTTTAAACTTTTAAAAATAATCATAATTTTTTGAGAAAGTTCTTCATTATCAAATTTTTAAAAATGTTTTAAAATATTTCCTTATTTTTATTTACTTTGAAAAAAATTTAGTTTTTGAATTTAATTATCGGAAAAAAATATTTGTTTTTTATGATATTAATCATTTTATAAATTTTCTTTAATATTCCCCAAGATTTTTCTAAAACGTTATAATTTTTTGTTTCCTTTTCAAATTTAATTTTTGGTTTTTAAGAAAATTGTATATATTTGATGTTATACAATTTTTTAGGGGAAAATTCTAACCAAATCATCTGATTAAGATGATAAAAAATAAGACGATTAAAATTTTTTATTTTCCATCACAGCAGGGTGCGGCGTATAGTTATACGCGTATAGTTAGATTCCACGCGAAAACCTACGCATTTGAAGAATAAATTTATTCGTTCCTGGCGTGCGGCGTATAGTTATAGGCAAAAGATAGGCGTTTTGAACCAAATTTTCAGACCAAGATTCTTCTGTCGGCGCGACAATGAAAAATACACTTTTTTAAAAACATGTTCAGATTGACCAATAAAGTTTCGGTATTTCAAGGAGTTTAAAAACATGTTTTCAAGTCTTGCAGACAATGTCGGCTAGCATGAAAATGAGCCAATAGTTTTCAGATATAAATATTTAGTTTTTCTGGTTTTCTGAGTAAGTGATTTACTGTGAGCAATATTTTTTTTCATAATTTTCATTGTTTCTTTGACATTTTAACGATTTTCGTATTAATCTTTTCCGAATTCATGTTTTTTGAAAATTAACTTTATTTCATTTTATTCATGAAATTAAAATTTATACATCCTAGAAGATTTGTAACGAAAAATTACTTTAAAATCACCAAAAAACTTTAGTCTGACCATATTTTAACGCAATTTTAAACTCTAGAATATTGTCAAAATTGACCAATCAGAGCACATTTTCCCAAAGTACGCGTTATAGTTAGAAAGTAACGCGTATATTAGGGTTTTTTGGCGACAAACTTTCTAACTATACGCCGCACCCTGCTGTAAATCAATTAATTTTGTTTTTAATTTGAAAAAAATTAACTTTTTATAAAAAATTTGAACTTTTGGAAAGTCACTTTTGTATTGAAAAATATTTACTTTTCAAATTGTATTTAATATTCAAATGGTCTTATTTGATTCTATTTTGTTTGCGAGTATTCGATTTTAAGCTAATCAGAATATTCGATCTGATTTCATTTTTCTCACATGTCACAGAGTTTTTTTATCCTTTATTAAAATTTTGGTTCTTAAAAAGTCAAACTAATCCAACACATTTTTGTCGTGCTGTCAAGCCAAGCCAAGGAAATTTTTTTTTGGTCAAGCCAAGCCAATATTTTTTTTGCCTGGCAAGTCAAGCCAGAGAAATTTCGACGTCTGGTCAAGCCAGAAAAATACCTTTGGCTTCCCGAGGTCTGATGTCGGGCGTCATGACGGGTCTTAACAAATATTGCAAAAAATTTCCTAATTCTAAGTCACCAATATCCCTTTATTGCCCTCTAGCCTTTATTTGGGCCTCAAAAAGCTGAGGGCGAGAAAACAACGCGGCTTTCAAAAACGAATCAGCCGATTAGGTTCTCAGATAGCTTTAACTGAGCACAAATGTCTAGGGAATACAATACAAAAATTGATATGTCTTGAGAAAAAACAGTTCCCCATATCTCTTACCGTTTGGTTTTTAGAGGGTGTGGGATGTGCCAATAAAAAGAATAACCTTACTAATATTTCATCTCTCATCAAAAAAATCAATAAATTTTTTTAATATTTTTGCTCTTCTAGGCTAAAATACGAACGACATATTTTTTCTGCCATTTCTCGAATTTTTTCGAATTCTGGTCTAGGATTCATAGACTATGAACTTCATAGTCTATGACTCATAAACCAGAATTCGAAAAAATTCGAGGAATGGCAGAAAAAATATGTCGTTCGTACTTTAGCCTAGAAGAACAAAGATATAAAATCATAGTATGAAGAAATAGTTTTTGGAAAAATAGTCGTCAAACTGAAAAAAAAAATTTCATTGAAAGTGATTCAAAATTCCAAGCATAATGTCAGATGATTTCAAAAACGCATTTAGATTTCCAGAGATTTTTTGTACTTACTTTTTATACAAATTTTTTTTACGGGCGACAATTAAAAAAATATTTCATTTTTTAGCAGAAAAAGTTTGAAAAATCCGACTTTAACATTTTTCGAGAATTTTGACTTTATTTTCTCACTCTCTTATTATTTAAGTCAATGCTCTCAAAATTAAAACTTAACGTCGATTTTTGTTAATTTTTGTTAACTGGTTTAACAAATTCTTTCGAATTTTATTTTTAAATATTCTATCTCGCATTTCACAGAAAGCATGTTATTAACTTTTTATTTGTCTCGTAGACGTTGACTCTTAGAATGCGTCTACCAATAGCGGCGTCAATTCAAATACAATCCATTGTCTCTCCACAATCCTTCATGCAATTGAAATTTCACGGGGAACGGACTAATTTTAGTTTTTTATTTGTTTAATGCGTAAAGTTCGAATTAAGGGGGTAGGTGTCGTAATCTGGTACCCTGTAATCTGGTAGGGGGTCATATTCACCAATAAAAAATGTTCATATCATGGTGGAATACCGGTTTTCTGCGGGTTAAAGCAAATAACCGATATTAATTTATCATAAATTAATTCTATAAGGGGCTCAAAAAATTACGACACCTACCCCCTTAAGTAACGAATTTCGTTTGTGTTGGTTGAATCGAAAGTGCGCGTATTTGGATACAATGAAGAAATTTTTCCTTATTTTGATCCTTAAAAAAGTAAAATATAGGTTGTATGATAAAATTAGCCAGCAGTTTATTCTGTGAGTCTAGTAGATAAATGAATTTTCCGTGTCTGAAAATCCTTACATTCAAATATATTGAGCACTTCCGCTCAAAAATTCATCAAATTTTTATTATCACCGATCACAAAAATGGCTCGAACTAAGCAGACAGCACGAAAATCTACTGGGGGCAAAGCTCCACGAAAACAACTCGCAACCAAAGCTGCACGAAAGACCGCAGCTGCACCAGGTATCAAAAAGGCCCATCGATTCCGACCAGGAACCGTTGCGCTTAGAGAGATCAGAAAGTACCAAAAATCTACCCAGCTTTTGCTCCGTAAAGCCCCATTTCAACGATTAGTCCGAGAAATTGCCCAGGATTTCAAAACCGACCTCAGATTCCAATCTTCTGCCGTTATGGCTCTTCAAGAGGCATCTGAGGCCTATTTGGTTGGTCTTTTCGAGGACACTAATCTTTGCGCTATTCATGCCAAAAGAGTGACTGTCATGCCAAAAGATATGCAGTTGGCTAGAAGAATTAGAGGTGAGCGAGCTTAACTTCTCGATGTTAAATTTCAACAGAAACGGTCTTTTTCAGGACCACTAAACACGTTAACAAAATTTNTTTGTGCAGACTTTTTACCTACAAAACCAAAATACGCAAAATAAATAAGTTTTCGGATAAAATATAAAACTGTATTTATTTCGGAGCTGAGAAGGGTTAAACAAGTGACTTTATTTAAAAATTTGGACAAACTGCGAGTCTCAGTCTGGGACCATTGACAACTTTTTTATTCATTAGTGTCGAGCAATAATATCTGTACTACAGATTCTGTAGAATGTTAAAATTTTCAGAAATGAACCACAGAAGAGTTTTTGATCAACATTTTAGATCTTTAACAAATATTTTTGATTGACATTTTGAAATAAATTTGCTAAGTTTTGTATTCTTAAAACACATGTTTTTAAAACTTTCAATTTTTTTTCGTCGGACCGACGCGAAAAACCGTGTTCTGAAAATTTTTCGATTTTTTCCAAATCTTAACAAAAAGTCTCGACGACCGTATTTTTTTAAGGCTGTTTTTATTTTTTGTCATACATTATTTGTATTATTTCAAGTGATTTCAAGTGATTCAAGTATTTGTATTATTTCAAGTGATGACAAAGAAATTTTAAATATTTTATTGGTTTCAGATGCATTGTGATTTGAAAATTGTAGAGTCACTAAGTTATATAATTAAAAGTAGTTAAAGCGTGAGATCAAAAAATTATTCCTCTATTGTTTAAAGTTTCTTTAGTTGCACTATTTGTAAGTCCTGAAGAACACTTTATTTGAGTGATCAATTATCTTTTTGGCACGAATTTTGATTTTTAGGTTACCAATAAATGCCTCAGTTAATCTTTATTTCGTGGAAGGGTCTATTCTCAACAAATTGGTCAGAAGACCATAATTGAAACGTACGATGCTAAAGTCTTCTTGGGGAGGTTGTTATAAGATCAACTTGTATGATAGTGCTTATAATTGAACGCAAAAGAAAAAAACTCTTATGCGAACTTTATTCATTTGTGTGTACTAATGTTAATTAATTCCGCCCCAGACGGTGCGAAATTACTTCCTGATGTAAATTAAGTATTGTTTCAGTTATTAAATATTCATTAAGTACTAAAAAAATAATACTTATGATGTTTAAGCAGAAAACGATTAAGAACTCAGTATAATAATGCAGTGAAAATCGCGGTAATTTATAGCATCAAATACAGCTAGAGAGTTTCTAAACAGTTAGTTAAATCAGCAGAAATCAGCTTACCGTAAATTTAGGTACTTCTGATATGTGATTGAAAGCATAAAACACTGATAAAATCACTGACCCATAAGTCAGATTTTTAACAGAATGTATTTATGATACATTTAAAATAATTCAAAAGATAAAGCCCGGAGTTATCCCGTTAGCGGTTTATTTAGTCCCGCCTGTAAGTCAGAACATTTTAAATTTCACCCGAATTTAAAAATCATGCTGTTTACTTATTGTTGGCACGTGATTGAACGCCGATTTTGTGAATATTTTGCTCGGCATTTCTTTTCGTTCGGGCCCCGCGATTTTTTTGTTTCACGCTGGCTATGTTCATCTGCGCAAACGGTTGACTTTCTTCTCGATTGTATTTTAAAAATTAAAATTTTACTTTTTTATCAAATTTAAATAATTAATTTTTTAATTGCAGTGCCAGTGCCACTCACTGTGCACAAACTAAATATTGCTTGAAGAAGTCCCCTTCGCGAAATTATAGTTTCTTAAAAATTTGACTGAACGGCTTAATGGGCATAAACAAAATTAGTATTCGTGTCGTCTGATTACTCACGGGGAACGTTAAGCGAGACTTAGCACACGTTGGAAACTTCTGGAGAAAAATGTTCAGCAGTTATGTTTACGAACCAATTTTCAGCCCAATTCTTGGTGTGATGGTTTGGCGAATCGCCGATTCGGAATCGGTAATCTGTTTTCAAACAATCATTTTCTTTTTTTAGCAGTATGAAATTAATTTTCAATGTTATTGAATGGTAATAAATAGAGTAAATAAAACAATAATTCTAGAGTCAAAATTTATGTTAGGCATTTTAATCGCGCGCCGCAATTTTCATCCGGCCGCCCGCGAATTTTCGGGGAAAAAACAATCGCCGTGAAAATCCTAGGGCAATTTTTTGTTTCTCCATTTGGCTGTCTACCCGCGATATAAAATGGCCAGAAACGGTAGAACTCAGGCCTCTGAAATTAATCAGATGAAAAGTGCCTTCAACCAATAAGTTTCTCGTTTATGACAATTTGGTACAAAAGTTCCTATATGGATTCACTATCTGACAAATTAATCTCAGTGAAACGGGTTAGAATTCGGATTGTCAACTCATTTTTTGAGATCAGTCAAGGTGTTAAGCACCCCACGTGACCCGAGTTGTCGATCGTCTACTCATGTTTTTCTTCGCAAAAAAATCAAAATTTTAGTCGATAATAGCGACTTAGATAAGAAATTTAAGCAAATTGGAACTGTAATTTTTCAGGAAACTGTAACCTCATTCATGTGCTTTAAAACATACCTTTTTTGACCCATTTGCAACTATAATTACAGGGAAAAATCACACAGATCTATGCACTTTTTAACTGGACGGGGGAATCAGATACCCATAAGGCCGTTCATGGTCAGTAAAATCCAAATATGGCGCCCGCATAGAAGCCTTAATTTACCGAGATAAAAAAACGCGAACAAATTCTCGAGTCGAAAGACTGAAAGATTGAGTAAAATTAATTAATTAAACGGGGTTCCATTAAGTGCTAAAACAGTTGGAGAGAGTAATTTACTGATAAAACTAATTTGCTATTTCTTAACTTTTCTAACTAACAAAATAATTACGAGTGGCGTAAAAATGACTTCAGTCCATTCGTGATTGGTCGATTGAGAATTTCCGTTGAAATGCGCCTTTCCTATGGTTCCTTATATTTACGTAGATCTAAGCGTTCAGTTAGGGAGAGGGACTGTATTGCTAATTATGGTCTAGTAATTATAGTCCTATTGTAGTTGTGAGCCGACCAATTCCCATTGAACTTTTATTTAACCTGGCGGCAACAAAATATTGCCTATATTTTGATGAGTGGAACAATCGAGGAAGGGTCCCTAAGCATCATTAATCTCCCTCCCGCGAACGCTTCGGAAAAAATGAGTTTGACAATCGATGATCATCCAGTGAAAACAACCAAGCCCGGAATACAAACTTAGTATTGGGCACTTCATCGCATTAATTTAATGGTTAGTCAAAAATAAGCGTGTTGGATTATGGACAAGGATATTGTGACTCAAACGCTACAAATGAGATGACTTTGTAATGTTTATTTCATAGCCAAAGTCTATACCGAAATTCGTCGAATTAAAACAACAAAAAAGAAAGTACAATACGAAAATTGTTCTATGAACGCGTAAATTAAATGAGAATCGTTGATGGTAATTTTGTTGAAAAGTCTATGTATTCTAGGTTATATTTAACAGATCCTCATCAGAACCAAACCGAACAATCATGCGTGGTATTAAATACTAGCAGTTATAACTAGTAGTTATTGACAACAATACATATCTTGTCAAGTGGCTTGAACCACAAACTCTGGTGAGAAGGATATCAGCAGGCTTCCAAAAGCCGGTGCAGACCAAAACGACGGCGCATTGTGCAGCTTGCAGGCTGGGCCGCGAGCGGTGCCGCAAAAAGTCAATAAACTTGCACAGTGAGGCAATTTCCAGCTAGAAGGATGTGAGTCAAAGGTTCAACAGCCGACGGCATTGTACGTCTAATTTGACACTAGGGCAGGATTCCCAAACGTATATATGTCTTTATGGAACTTTTGTATAAATTGTGTCGCAAAGGCGCAAGCGTGAGAAAAGGAAAGGACGTTGAATGTCTGAAAAAGAGCTTCTCGAGCTGGTCGTGGGGGTTAATGTGTATGACGAAACCTGTTTCACTTTAGGTTAAATAAATGTATCAAATTTGTCCCAGTCATGAGCGATTTTTCGTGAAAATCTAACGCCCAAATTTGGTCGAGTAGTGCGATGGCGCATGAGAAGAAGCTGCAAGTAACAACTTAAAGATATTTCTCCTTTAAGTTTTTATTGAGTTCCTCACATTCTCATTTTAACCGGTTCTGTCAGAACCTCTCTATTCAACACAGGGATACATATTTGACTTTAATCCTCCCGAATCCGGAGTCCCGATCCTTTATCACGATACATTAAGGTACATACCGTTACGGTATAAAAGCTATTTCAAATATGCACCAAAAGTATACTTTTTCGTGAAATATCTTTCACAAATGAGAGAATTAAAAGTGGGTTCTTGAAGATAAATTTAACTTAAAAATAATTATTCAATTAGAGCTTTAAACTTCTTAAGTTAAAACAAGTAAATTAATTTGAGGGAAATATCCGTTTTTTAACTGAAAATACAAAAAAGACTTTCAGAACTTGTATTATTTAAATAGACTGTGTTAAAAACTGAGTAGTTTGTTTATTTCAAAACAACTTATTTTATCTTTGACCTTAGTTCAACTCCTACATTTGGAATGTAGAATAATTTAATCGAAAATTCGATCAGAAATACATATTTTTATTTTTACCATGTAGCCAAATCTTCTTTCTCTCCGAATACAACTTTCCAGCATTACATATTTCTCGAATTTTTTTTCCCATTTTTTACTGAAATTTATTAAAAGTATTTAGCTTCTCATATTGCTTATTTATTCTATCGTTTTGAGTTATACAATTTTTGTAATAAGCCAGAAAATGTTGACCAAGAATCTCAGAACTGTTTGAAGTCTAAAAAGGATAAAATTATTGTGTCGTTAATTTTTTTTTAATGGTTGTATTTTCACACTTAAAGTTACTATCAAAGTTACCCGCGAGCTTAAGGGGGTTCTGAATCTAATATCATGCATGTAAATTTATGTTATTTTAATATGTTAAATTACAATGATCTATAAAAGTGAAGCTTATACAAGTTAAATACAGTAGTTATTCTGATTAAGTTACCCCTGACTATTGAATACAAACGGTAACTATAACACATAAAAGGTAACTATAATAATGAT
This sequence comes from Oikopleura vanhoeffeni, assembly GCA_004367855.1. Lineage (NCBI taxonomy): Eukaryota > Metazoa > Chordata > Appendicularia > Copelata > Oikopleuridae > Oikopleura > Oikopleura vanhoeffeni. The sequence continues at coordinate 590,156 of SCLH01000493.1, forward strand.
TGCTCGGGTAACTTTATAGATAATTACTTAATATTTTCAGTGTGAGTTTTTTTTTTCAGTAACTTATATCTGTTTTTTGTGTTTTAAAGAACAGACATAAGTAAAAATTCATTATCAAGGGATACTGGTCGCATTTTAGAGAACTCGAACATGAAATTTCGATTATCTGTATAAATGTGAACTTCTGCTAAAAAGGGTCACTATAACAGATAAAAGGTAACTATATAATAGGTAACTATAACAGAGTAACTGCTGTATATTAGTTTAATCATTTTTTATAAGGTCATTTGCGATTCTTAGCTTTGAATTTAAATTCTTTCAAAAATGATCACTTACTCAGAATTTGAAATTATAATCTCCTCGAAAAATATTTGTTGCCGAATTCACTCAATAACGACCAAACTACAAACATCATACTTCTTAGTAATACTATGTAATGTATACTTGAGTCAGATAACTTGTTCGTTAATCATAATAAATTTGTTGGGGGAGAAATTTAGTCTTGTGAAAGCTTTCAGAAAAATTTTCTTTATTGTCGATTTTCGATGCATCGTCACACTTGTTTTTCACGTTCAAATTTAAAACCATTGGATAAAGTTTATTTGAGATAATTTATTTCAGACTAATTTTGCTATAAGGTTTTGTTATATAATCTTTATAATGACAATGTATGGCACGCACAGCTTTTCCATAACAAATAGACATTAGTTCACTGTGATCGGTTAACCTTACTTCTCATTATTTTCTGAAGACATGAATCGTGTTGATGTAATCCATGGTTTAATGCCGATCTATAGATCGCCGCTTCAGGAAAATAAACGTAAAACGGAAAAATAACAGAAATCCCAAGCAGCAATCTTAATTTTCGAATTTCTCAGTCTATGAAGTGTTTAGAAAAAATCGTACAATGTTTTTCAGAGAACAAACTTGGCTTTTTATCTGACAAATCAGGTGGTTGCTGACTACATGAATCACTCACTCTCTCGCGCTATCATTCATTTGTTCATTCCCACTTGATAGAACAAAAGTGTTGTTTAGTACAGTAAATCAAGACTAAACATGTAATCACTACAAGATATGCTGATGCTGTTTCTTGTGCATAGTAGAGAAGCATTCAGTTGATTCTCAGTTTGCAGGAAAACGATGGAATTTAAATGAAATCTAACCATATTTCGTCCGTTAGAGAAAACCTTTAAGAATGACGAGAATTTCAAAGATTTTGTTAGAGCGATAGCATATTTTGTAGACGAAAAATTTTTGCAATTAAGAGCTTCCGGTAGAATAATTGAAACTTGAGCTATGACTGATTAATAAATGACACTATGTTAAGCATGTAATTTACGCGCTATTTGTATAGATGGCCCCTCTTTCTTACGATAATTTTAAT
>SCLH01000493.1:591563-624073 GCA_004367855.1 Oikopleura vanhoeffeni
TTCGATTGTTTCAAATCTTAACAAAAAGTCTCGACGACCGTAATTTTTTTTAAGGCTGTTTTTATTTTTTTTGTCATACATTATGTATATTCAGTGATTTCAAGTGATTCAAGTATTTGTATTATTTCAATTGATGGAACAAAGAAATGTTTTAAAGTATTTTATTGGTTTCAAGATGCATTGTGATTTGAAATTTGTAAGTCAGCAAGTATATATAATTAAAAGTAGTTAAAGGTGAGATCAAAAAATTATTCCTCTATTGTTTAAAGTTCTTTAGTTGCACATTTTAAGTCCTGAAGAAACACTTTATTTGAGTGATCAATTATCTTTTTGGCACGAATTTTTGATTTTTAGTACCAATAAATGCCTCAGTTAATCTTTATTTCGTGGAAGGGTCTATTCTCAACAAATGGTCAGAAAGACCATAATTGAAACGTACGATGCTAAGTCTTTTGGGGAGGTTGTTATAAGATCAACTTGTATGATACTTAGTCGAATAGTGAGCAAAAGAAAAAAACTCTTAATCGAACTTTATTCATTTGTGGTGTACTTAATGTTAATTAATTCCGCCCCAGAGGTGCGAAATTACTTCCTATGTAAATTAAGTATTTGTTTCAGTTATTAAATATCATTAAGTACTAAAAAAATAATACTTAATGATCTTTAAGCAGAAAATGATTAACCTCCATTAAGAACTCAGTATATAATGCAGTGAAAATCGCGGTATTTATAGCATTAATACAGCTAGAGAGTGGCATAAACAGTTAGTTAAATCAGTCAGGAATCAGCTTACCGTAAATTTAGGTACTTCTGATATGTGATTGAAAGCATAAAACCACTGATAAAATCACTGACCCATAAAGTCAGATTTTAACAGAATGTATTTATGATACATTTAAAATAATTCAAAAATAAAGCCCGAGTTATCCCGTTAGCGGTTATTTAGTCCGCCTGGTAATCAGACATTTTAAATTTCACCCGAATTTAAAATCATGTGTTACTTATTTTTGGCACGTGATTAACGCCGATTTTTGATATTTTGCTCGGCAATTTTTTCGTTCGGCGCCCCGCGATTTTTTTGTTTCACGCTGGCTATGTTCATTCTGCGCAAACGGTTGACTTTCTTGCTCATTTATTTTAAAAATTAAATTTTACATTTTTTATCAAATTAAATTAATTAATTTATTTTATTGCAGTGCAGTGCACTGAGTGCACAACTAAAATATTGCTTGAAGAAGTCTCCTTCGCGAAATTATAGTTTCTTAAAATTTGACTGAAGGCTAATTGGGCATAACAAATTTATTATTCGTGGTCTGATTTACTCACGGGGAACTTAAGCGAGATTTAAAGTGGGAAACTTACTGGAGAAAAATTTCAGCAAGTTTGTTACGAACAATTACAATTTTGGTTGAGTTTGGCGAATCGCCGATTCGGAATCGGGTAATCTTTTTTCAACAATCATTTTCTTTTTTTAGCAGTTGAAATTAATTTTTCAATTTATTGAATGTAATAATAGATAAATAAAACAATAATCTAGAGTCAAAATTTATGTTAGGCATTTTAATTCCGCGCCCGCAATTTTCAATCCCGCGCCCGCGATATTTTCGGGGAACAAAACAATCGCCGTGAAAATCTAGGGCAATTTTTGTTCTCCATTTGGCTGTCTACCCGGCGATATAAAAAATGGCCAGAAACGGTAGAACTCAGGCTCTACATTATCAGATGAAGTGCCTTCAACCAATTAATGATTCTCGTTTATGACAATTTGGTACAAAAGTCTACAGGATGTCACTTATCTGACAAATTAATCAGTGAAACGGGTTAAAATCGATTGTCAACTCATTTTTTGAGATCAGTCAAGGTGTAAGCACCCCACGTGACCGAGTTGTCGATCGTCTACCTCATGTTTTTCTTCGCAAAAAAATCAAAATTTTACGGTCGATAATAGCGACTTAGATTAAGAAATTTAACAAATTGACTGTAATTTTTCACGGAAACTGTAACCTCATTCATGTGCTTTAAACATACCTTTTTGACCATTTGCAACTATAATTACAGGGAAAAATCACACAGATCTAGCACTTTTAACTGGACGGGGTGAATCAGATACCATAGGCCGTTCATGGTCAGTAAAATCCAATATGCGCCCGCGATAGAAGCCTTAATTTACCGAGATAAAAAACGCGAACAAATTCTCGAGTCGAAAGACTGAATAGATTGATAAAATTAATTAATTAACGGGGTTCCATTAAGTGCTAAACAGTTGGAGAGAGTAATTTACATGATAAAACTAATTTGCTATTTTCTTAACTTTTCTAACTAACTAAAATAATTACGAGCTGGCGTAAAAATGACTTCAGCCATTCGTGAATTGGTCGATTGAAATTTCCGTTGAAATGCGCCTTTCCTATGGTTCCTTATATTTACGTAGATCTATGCGTTTCAGTTAGGGAGAGGACTGTATGTAACTTATGGTCTAGTAATTTATAGTCCTATTAGTTGTGAGCCGTACAATTCCCATTGACAACTTTTATTCTAACCCTGGACGGCAAAACAAAATTTGCCTATATTTTGATGAGTGGAACAATCGAGGAAGGGTCCTAAGCATGCATAATCCCCTCCGCGAACTTCGGAAAAAATGAGTGTTGACAATCGATGATCATCCAGTGAAACAACCAAGCCCGGAAATACAAACTTAGTATTGTGCACTTCATCGCATAATTTTAATGGGTTAGTCAAAAATAAGTCGTGTTTGGATTATGGACAAGATATTGTGGACTCAAACACTACAATTAGATGACTTTGTGAATGTTTATTTCTTACCAAAGTCTATTACCAAATTCGTCAATAAAGCAACAAAAAAGAAAGTACAATACGAAAATTGTTCTATGAACGCGTAAATTAAATGAGATCGTTGATGGTAATTTTGTTGAAAAGTCTATTATTCTAGTTCATATTTAACAGATTCATCATCAGAACCCAAAATCCGAAACAATCATGCTAGTTAATAACTAGCAGTTATAACTAGTAGTTATTGACAACAATACATATCTTGTTCAAATGGCTTGAACACAAACTCTGGTGAGAAGGATATCAGCAGGCTTCCAAAAGCGGTGCAGACCAAAACGACCGGCATTTGGCAGCTTGCGAGCTGGGCCGCGAGCGGTGCCGCAAAAAGTCAATAAACTTGCACAGTGAGGGCAACTTTCAGCTGAAGGATGTGAGTTCAAAGGTTCTAACAGCCGACGCATTGTACTCTAATTTGACACTAGGGGCAGGATTTCAAACGTATATTTGTCTTTATGGAACTTTTGTTAAGATTTGTGTCGCAAAGCGCAGCGTGAGGAAAAGGAAGGAGTTGAATGTCTGAAAAGAGCTTCTCGAGCTCGGATCGTGGGTTAATGTGTATGACGAACCTGTTTCACTTTAGGTTAAATGAATGTATCAAATTTGTCCCAAGGTCATGAGCGATTTTCGATGAAAACTACGCCCCAAATTTGTTCGAGTAGTGCGATGGCGCAATTGAGAAGAAGCTCACAACTTTAAAGATAATCTCCTTTAAGTTTTTATTGAGTTCCTCACATTCTCATTTTAACTCGTTATCACATAATTGACTATTTAACCTCCCGAATCCGGAGTCCCGATCCTTTTATTCACGATACATTAACGGTAATACCGTTACGGTATAAAATATTTCAAATATCACCAAAATATATTTTCGTGAAAGTATCTTCACAAATGAAAATTAAAAGTGTTTTGAAATAAATTAACTTAAAAAATAATTATTCAATTTAGAGCTTTAACTTCTTAAGTTAAAACAAGTAAATTAAATTTGAGGGAAATATCCGTTTTTTAACTAAAAATACAAAAAATAGACTTTCAGACTTGTATTATTTAAATAGACTTGTTTAAAACTGAGTAGTTTGTTTATTTCAAAACACTTATTTTTATCTTTAGACCTTAGTTCAACTCCTACATTTTGAATGTAGATAATTTAATCGAAAATTCGATCAGAAATAATATTTTTATTTTTACCATCGTAGCCAAATCTTCTTTCTCTCCGAATACAACTTTCCAGCATTACATATTTCTCGAATTTTTTCCATTTTTTACTGAAATTTATTAAAAGTATTTAGCTCTCATATTTTCTTATTTATTCTATCGTTTTTGAGTTATACAATTTTTGTAATAAGACAGAAAAATGTTGACCAAGGAATCTCAGACTGTTGAAGTCTAAAAAAGGATAAAATTATTGTGTCTTAATTTTTTTTATGGTTGTATTTCACAACTTAACTATCAAAGTTACCCGCGAGCTTAAGGGGGTTCTGAATCTAATATCATGCATTTTATGTTTTATTTTATATGTTAAATTTACAATGTCTATAAAAGTGAACTTATACAGTTAAATACAGTAGGTATTCTATTATAGTTACCCCTGAACTATTGAATAAAAGGTTACTATAACACATAAAAGGTAACTATAATAAGTGATTGCTCGGGGTAACTTTAATAGATAATTACTTAATATTTTTTCAGTGTGAGTTTTTTTTTCAGTAACTTATATCTGTTTTTTGTGTTTAAAGAACAGACATAAGTAAAATTTCATTATCAAGGGAGTACTGGTCGCATTTAGAGACTCGAACATGAAATTTTCCAGATTATCTTTAAAATGTGAACTTCTCTAAAAAGGGTCACTATAACAGATAAAAGGTAACTATAATATAGGTAACTATAACAGAGTAACTGCTGTATATTATTTAATCATTTTTTATAAGTCATTTGCGATTCTTAGCTTGAATTTAAATTCTTTCAAAAATAATCACTTAGATTTGAAATTATAATCTCCTCGAAAAATATTTGCCGAATTCACTCAATACGACCAAACTACAAACATCATACTATTTGATAATACTATTTAATGTATACTTGAGTCAGATAACTTGTTCGTGAATCATAATAAATTTGTTGGAGAAATTTAGTTCTTGTGAAACTTTCAGAAAAATTTTCTTAATTGTCGAATTTTTCGATGTCATCGTCACACTTGTTTTTCACGTTCAAATTTAAAACCATTGGATAAAGTTTATTTGAGATAATTTATTTCAGACTATTTTGCTATAAGTTTTGTTATATAATCTTTTATAATGACAATGTATGGCACGGCAAGCTTTTCCTAACAAAAGACATAGTTCACTGTGCATCGGTTAACCTTACTCTCATTATTTTCTAAGACAAATCGTGTAGTATCCCATGTTCTTAATGCCATCTATAGATCGCCGTTCAGGAAAAAACGAAAACGGAAAAATAACGAAATCCCAAGCAGATCTTATTTTCGAATTTTCATCTAAAGTGTTTTAAAAAACTATAATGTTTTTCAGAACAACCTTGGCTTTTATGGACAAATCGGTGGTTTTGCAATGAGATCACCACTCTCTCGCGCTATCATTCATTTGTTCATTCACTTGATAGAAAAAATCGTTGTTAGTAAATTAAATAAAACGATAACATAATTCACTAGCAAAGATATGCTGATGACGTTTTTTGCATATGTAGAAGCATTCAGTTGATCTCATTTGAAAAACAAATGGAATAAAAATTAAAATTTACTTGAAAAACTTTAAAATGACGAAATCAAATCGTTAGACGAAAGAATTTTTCACGAAAATTTTCAACTAAAATTTCGAAAATTGAAACTGGCATGTGACGATAAAAAATGCCACATGTATTATTTTAGCTTTTTATGCCCTTCTTTCTTGTAATTTTATTTAAAAAACATTAAAACAAAAAATTCTATATTTCCCTCCTGAAAGTTTTTGTATACACCCATAATAATGTAATTGTATGGCCACCCATAATATTTATTTTGATTGGCTACAAATATTTTATTGTTCATTCTAACCAATATTGAATTTTTCGAGCGTAAATTTGGTCTCTCTCCATTTAAATTTCTTTAATTTTGTCTCTTCAACGATTCCGTTCTCTATTGGAGCAGATTTGGCAACTTTTTTTTCCGTCTTTATCACTTCTGGTACGATGGCCTTCAAATTAAAATAAATCGGTTTATTTCCAGAATATTTAGGATTATTCAGAATAGTGATTTTTAAAAATTTTCGAAAAATTAAGCTCTCAGGACGCACTCAAATCATTATTTGAATTCCAAGTAATAAAATTTACCTCTTAATTCATCTCTTCATCTTTCCCATTTTTTATTTTGCAATTTTCACTTTGTTATTGTCTTTTTCAAATAAGGTTAGACTTCGTGTATAAATAAAAAATAATGAACACTTACTCCCCATAACAAATTTTTTATGACCCGAACTTATTTTTTCCGACAAAGAGTTTTTTGCGGTGAACACAAATTAAAACATATTCATCGTTGCTGAATAGTTGTTTTGAAAATTTTGATTAAACCTCTTAATTGTCTTCCAGAGAAGTCGTAGTCACATTTTAATTAAAATTCAACATGTTTAAATTAAAATTCAATTTTAGTTGAAAAAAATTTTTTGTTTTTTAATTTTTATTAAAATTTAATTTTAAGATCCTATCTGACCAGAATTCAATGCCATTTCAGAACATATATACTTGTGATATTTCTGCGGATGAAAACTAAGCTTCCAAATTCAAAATCAAATGCCAACAAAAAAGACTCATTTCTACAATAGTACTTCGAGGATAGTTAGACTCTAAAAATACCACTTATGCGAGTTCAAATACAGAAAAATATAAAGTTTTGAACGTTCTAAGAAAAATAAGCTTCCTACACATTTTTAGTATTTTTTTATTAATAAAAAAATATTATAATATATTTCTCGCCGCAAAACAAAGTTGTTAAAAAAGAATAATTACACATTTTTGTCCAGATTTGCTTTGACCACCCCTAAATAAGTTTGCCCTTAGCGACCTTTCTGGTGGACCTACCGTTCTTTTGATAGTATTTTCAAGTCATCACGATGAACTTAAATCGGATTATGAAATTTGATCATTCATTTGAGGTCGACCGCGAGGTTGCGGAGATTCAAGCCAACAATTTTTTTAAACGCTTAATTATCAAAGAGCATATATAAAAAAATTCCGCCAAGGCACCAGAGCCAAAATCGTGGCTCTACTTTAAACGTTGTTTACGGAAAGCTTAAAGCAGTTGGAATTTCAATTTTTTCTGCATTAGGAAGTTGAAAATAAATATTTTTGCATCCAAAATTTTAAATTCTAAAATTTGAATTTTTTGTTCTAGAAAATATAGTGAAAAGAGCAAGGTATACCATATCACGTGATACACAGTCACAGCTGTCTTCACAAGTTACATTTTCATCGGAAACGATGCAGAAGTATTAGTAGTAGCCTGCGTCAAAGTTTTGTCCGCTTTGATTTATATTAAAATTTTGATGATAAATGTTAATTTTTCCCTATAAAAGCAGATTATTACACTTTTTTCTATTATTTTCAAGTTAATATGGTAATGAAGTACAACTGGGGAAAATTTTTATTGCTTAAATTCACTTTTATAATAATGAAATGTTTTCATGGGATACTTGAAGCTGAAAATTCAGAAATTTCACTTCCGAAAAAAAAATCTGCCCCTAGATACCAATATATTTGTATTTTAATTGTTTTTCATGCAAAAAACACTTTCCTAAAAACAAGCTTATCTCAAATTTGTATTTTATGTCTTGTTCCGAAATAATTTTTCCGGAAGTGAAACATAGGCGAAAAACCCTAAAAATCAACTTCCCGTTATACTGGAACCAAACATTCGAAAAAAATGCAATTAATTTTTGGAACCGAATCGAAATTTTTATAATGTGTTTTAAAGAAAATATTCTACGATCCCGTTTTTTACCTTTTTGGATGATTTTAGGTATGCTTGAGCCACAATTGTGGCTATGTGCTCACAAGGGTTAAGGGGGTAGGGGTCGTATTTATTTACCTTTTTACTCTACTTTATCGGAATACAAAATTGCCTCGAAACTTTATCAATAGGCATTTGGTAGATCCATCTTTAATCTACAAATATAATTTATCAAAATAATTTTTGGCCAATCCAGGTGACCAGCATGCTGCGAGTTCTAGAACAACCTGATAAAATTTTAAATTTCTACTCCTCCTTGAGCTCGCATACGATTTTCCTCAAACTTGGCATGAATCATGTTAAGATGAATCATTTTAATTTAGAATTTCGGACAAGTTGTTTCTAAAACTGCCAAAAACCGCCTTATTTCCAGGTTTTCGCCCTTCAAAGTACTACTCCTCCTAGGTTAGATTTTGGAATGCAGGATAAATTTAAGAAAATAAGACAAAATATATTTTGGTTATTTGAGAAGAATAAGATTGTATAAATTTTTCGTTCAATTTTAGAGAATCGCGTTTTAGTAAACCGGAAGTGCAAACTCGGAAAATATAAGTCGTCGGATAAAGTTGAAAGTACCATCAAATTGAAGCTAAGATGATGCAGAGAAGAAAATTTGCTCACAGCTTTTTGATATGGATTACCCGCCCTCAGGGTACAAATCTTTAATATTTGAATGATACAAACAACGCAAGATATTAGCTCCCAATCAAAACCCTTGATTGCGGAATAGGCCGATTTCATTGGTCAGATTAAGGAAGGATCAATCAATCAAATGCTCAGATTGCGCATTTTTCAAATATTTAGGATTTGTACTCTGAGGACGGGTGATCAATATATATTCAGTTGTTCACAGTTGGTCACAAATTAGAGTTTAATGTTTTGCTGAGAAAATGAGTCAGAAAAATTTCCTAAAAAATAAAAATTTCGAACTTTTTTTCGAAATTTTTCATCATTTTTTACTTACTCAGTTTATGCTTTCTTATCGTTCCCAAGCAATTTGATGCTATTTTTGGACCTCAAAGTAACCTAAAAACAGTACAACCGCTCCTTAGGGGTAATTTTGGTTTGCTGAAAGTTTGCAATGAAATTGAACAAACAATGACCCAATATTTACTAAACAATCAAAAGCAAATTTATCACTTTTAAAAAATCAGCGAGAAACAAAAACTTTCTCACATTTCCCTCACGAACACTTTGTTTCTTATTTTTTAAAAGGTTGCAAGAGAAATGTTTGGCAAAACTGCTTTAGTCACTGGAGGTGCTTCTGGTTTGGGTCTTGCTACCGTCAGAAAATTAAATTCGCGTGGCGCCAAAATTTTAATTTTTGACTTACCATCCTCTGATGGGCAGAAAGTAAGATTACTTAAATACCATATAAATAATTCGAATCATCGAAAATTTTATTCTTTTATATAATCATAAAACGTTGTATTTCGTTTCGTTTGATTAATAAGCCATTGAAGGAGGTACTCCTCGTGAATTGACGCGCAAATAAAAAAATTAAAAAGTTTTGTTCTTATAATTTTATTCTGAAAATATGAACAATATGAATTAAGCTGGTAGTATATTCAACTCAATACAGCGTCAGGAGAGTACTTATTGATCATTAAGAAAATATTTTTTCTTGATTATAAGCATTTTAATCAAAATTTATGGATTTTCAGGAATTAAAACTACAATTTTGGAAAAGAAAAAATTATTGAAATTTAGGTTTCAATAGTATTAGCTCTCCCCGAACTCATTAGCTTTTGATTTATGCAAGTTTCAAATGTGTCACAGAAAAATCCAGGGAAGAGTAGGCTTTTGCGCAAAACACTCAAAATCAGCTCTAAAAAACGTTTTTCGACTATTATGAAGCGATTTATTTTGAATTTATAAAAACGATAGAAACAAACCTGCGTACGTATTTTGTGGTCAATAAAAGTTACAAACAATTTTCCCATTTTCAAATCTCACGGAGGAGTAGGCTTTTTGCTACAAAGTAAATTCTATTTTGAAGCTCGTTTTTGATTGGTCAAGCAATCAGTTATCTTCAATTATATTTCAGGTTGTAGAATTTTCGTTCAAATTCGCCCTAAAAAACAAAATCATGGTCTTCCATAAAGCAAAACTTTTTCAAAGGGACATTTGCCTGAATATAAAGTTGTCGCTGTGCTGACATGTTAATTTCAAAGATAGTTTTTAATGTTTCAATAAATGAAGTTTAGCTGGCGGATGAACTTTCACCAAATGTACATTTCTATCCAGGTGATGTAACGAACGAAGTCGATGTCAAAAATGCTGTTACTTTTGCAGGTCAAAATTTTGGAAGTTTGCAAGGTAAAACTTAGGTTTTAAATATTAAAATTTCGACGTTCATAAGCAATTTGTCTACGTTTTGTTGGAAATTTGTGACGGTTTTGACGAATTTGTTGGAAAATAAGGAATTAACAAAAACTGTTACATTCTTTATAAAATAAAAGAAAAGCATAAAATGTAAAGGAATAATTCATTTTTTATTTCTTGTTTTTTAATATCAATAGAACGTTCTGGCCCTTTTTAATAAAGGCGTATTTTTGGTTTTAGTATGGATATATAATTATTTTTGGATAGTTGATTAGTTATAATAGATGTGTGGAAGAGACTGCAACTGATAACTCGACGCACTGTCTAGATATATCGCTCCTTAAACTCACCTGAGATTTGACCCGTTATCACAAAAGTTATCTTTTCCTGACCATGTCTATTCATATCAAAAAATCAGTCTTGTATACGGCCAAAACGTTCTATTTATAAAATATAATTTCTTTCATTTTATAATCATTTTATTAAGAAATTATATTGTATAAAATTAAATATACTTTATTTACTCGATAGCGATAAAATCAATCGGAAATACTTTTTATTGATCACTAAGAAAAGTCTGTTGAAATTAATTCAGCAAATTTTTTTATTTTGTTAAAAAATGTATTCTGTTCATCATTATCATTATGAAAATATCTTCCATATTTCAAAAATTCTATCTATTAAATTCCCTATTAGTTTTGGTTAATTGTGCAGGAATAGCTCCATCTGGAAGAATCCTTGGCCCTGACGGGCAAACCCATTCAATCGCAGTATTCAAGGAAAGTGAGCACAAATAAAAAGTTTTTATGAGAAGCTATACGCTTTCTTCAGCCAGCAAAATATATACAGATATATCCTATTACGAGGAAGGTAGATCAAAAATGCCTAGGTAAAAATACAAACCAATTACAAGGTAAAAATTACAAGGTAAAAATACAAACCAAATACAAACGAGAGTGAGACGGGCCAACCAACCAATCAAATCCCTGAATTGAACACACAATTGGTTTGTATTTTTACCTAGGCAATTTTGATCTACCTTCCTCGTAATAGGATATATACAGTTATTGACCGAAATGTTTTGAACTTTGAATCAGGACAAATACAAGTTTTTGTACTAAAATGTTTCAAAATTATCATGATCACAAAAAATTATGTAAAAGAAGAAAAGTTAATAAAAAAATTATAAGTCCCCAAACCTACTAATGGTAGCAAAATGTGAAACTGGGAAACAATTTCCGCGGAATGATTTTATCTTGTAACGCAACAGCGACCTCAAATTTATTTTGACATGAGTTTTGTATACTTATTTTGGATGTTCATAGAACTAAAGAAAATATCATGAATGAATTTATAAAAACCTGAATTTTTTAAACGTTTATCAAGTGAATTAATTTATCTAGATAAGTTCAAATTGAGCCTCAAACTTTTAAAAACACTTTCAAAATATTCAATTTGCGTTGATTTTCAGATGATATTCAATCATCAAACTTTGATGATCATTTCAATTATTTTCAGAGGGGTAATATCGCCAAAATCGCCCGGAATACTTACGCAATTTCACGATTTTTAGTTAAAATAGTTCCTGTGCCAATATTGCTGAATTTTATTGAGATTTATTTCTCAAATTATTTTTCTAGCGTCATGAAGGACGTCTTTTTCAGGATCGGCTCTCCACAATTTAGTGTCAACAACTTTTATTTGACTTCCTTCGGTGGAGTATTTTAATTCTAAGCATGTTTGCTGATTTACTTCATACGAATATATTCTGAAACTCCTTCTAAAATTAAAAAAAATCGAGATATGACGTCATTTCGAACGCCTACGCGTTTTTTTCATTTTTTCAACAAACATTTTTATTTCTTTTCTGGCAAAACTTTCGGCGATATTGTCCTCCCGTGCATATGACATCGAATTCTCTGATAAAAGCTTGTATTTTCTGGTATTTTTGTTAATGAATAATCTAAGGGTTAAAATAATTATCTCACTTTTAGAAAGTTATGGACATCAACGTTACTGGTTCATTCAACATGTTGTGTCATGCTGCAAAATTGATGTCAAATAATACAGAAAACGACTCCTTTAATTTAACAGACGCGAAAAATCCAAATGTCGAAATACAACAAAGAGGAGTTATTATTAATGTTTCGTCGGTTGTTGGATTCGACGGAACAGTAAACCGAGTAGCTTACGCTTCAACTAAAGCAGCAATAGCCGGAATGACTTTACCAGGTTTTGTTATATTATTCAGCGCGGAAAATCTGTTCGAAAATAATTTTAGGGTGAGCTTGTTTTACAAGGTCGTAAGGCAGGAACCGACGCGTTTCACTGTTTTTAAAAAAAAATTCGAAAAAAAGGGCTTCGATTTTGTAAGTAGGCTCAATAAAAAATTCACAAAAACACTGATCAGAAAGTTGGCTTACGTCAAGATTATATTTTGATGTTCAAGTTGTTAAATTAAAGCAAAAATAATTTTTGAGTTCATTTAAAGAAAGTACGTCGAAAAAATTCGAAAAAAAAGCCGAAAATTTCGAAAATTGTTTTTGATGATTTGGCAGGTAGTACACTTTGTTGTCACCCCGGGTAATTTTTGAACATTTGTGGTGCCTCTAAGGCCTTATTAAGCCAGTGACCAGTACCCCCTTAAGAGCATTATTAATGCTGAAAATCAAATGAATGATGACACAATGCACTAGCAATCAAATCATCAAAAGACTTTTCTGAATTTTTGCGATTTTTAAGTCAATTAAAAAATGATTTTTTTTAATTTGACCACTTAAGGGGGTCGGTGCATTTTGGCAGATTTGCACTTTTTAAAATTTCCTCAAAAAGACGAAAAAAAACGAAATTTTAGCACACCGAAAGAAATATTTATATTTCATGAGTTAAATTTATTAAATTTTGCGTGGTGAACGAGTCGGCTTACCAATTAGGCAAGTCTCGGTGAAATAATTTGTTTTAATTTTTAATTAAAAAGGACTAAAGTACATTTCGCGCAAACCGTATTTCATTCAAAAAAGTATGATTCAGAGTATAAAACAAAGCGAAGAAACAAAACGAGGACATATTTGATCAAAGATAAAGTAGGTATTCTCAATATTTTCAGCTGATGATTCCAGAAAAATTAGTTTGAAAAATTTTGAACCAGAAATGGGGAACATTTTCGAAATATTTCCAAAAAGTTTCGACCAAAAAATCTCAAAAAGTGTCCATATGATTTTTCAAATAGCAATGCTATTATAGCATATAAAAAATATGTGGTCACTTACGTGAAAAGTTAAAGTAGCCATATTGAAGAGGTTTTTTCGTTGATTTGAATCAAAAAATGCAAAATATATTTAAACACAAAATAAGGCATTTTTTTGATAATGTTCGGAACTTTTTCAAAAGTTGCCTGGATTATGAAACATCATTTTGATGGTATATCTCCTATTCACACTTTTGTTAATATCCCGGCCCTGATTAAGAAACGTAGTGTGTTTTTAAGTAGTAGGGCCGGGATATTAACAAAAGTGTGAATAAGGGATATTGAGAAGAATATATAAACCAAGTAAAAAGTTTTTTATCAAGAGCCCATATCCGCGGATATCCGTATCTGTCAAAATGCACCGACCCCTTTAAGCTTCAAAATATCGAATTGACGTGCGCAAACTTCCTCATCAGTGCTTCAAAAGCTTTTTCGAGGATATTTACACAAATTTTAAGTACACTGTCTTTTATTTTTTCTCGTGACTCGAGTTTCGTTTTTGTGTGAGCGAGCCTTTAAAATATTTTGAACATACATCTACTTCATTTTGTTTTCTAGGAGGAGAAAAATAATTGTCGGAAAACGGTGTTTTCGATATTCTAGTTGCTTATAAGTGAACAAGTGTATGTTTACAACAATAAGAAAACTCTGAAATATTATTTGCATACTTGCATATAGTATTTTCCCTAAATATTGTAAGAAAACACTAACAAGGTTTCAAAATACAGTCTTTAAATTTTTTTTAAGCTGCACGTGATCTGGCATCCGTTGGTATCAGAGTATGCTGTATCGCACCTGGGTTGACTCGAACTCCAATGATGGAGAACTGCTAGGGTTGCGCACATTGGAATTTTATTGTGATCGAGGTGTTTTTAACTATAAACACAACGGAGTTATGAGGTGGAATTTAAAAAAAAATTCTGCGGGGAAATTTTGCTCTGAAAATTTTGCGCAAATAATTTGTGGGGATTTTTATGTTTAAAATGACAATTCGAATATGTCCCAGATCTTTATGGCTACTGATTTAATTTATCATGAAATTCAGGAATTCACGATTAGAAAAAAAAAATCAAATTAAGCTTAAAAATTTTCTAGAGTTAAAAATTATAAAAGCCCTTATTTTGCCTTAAATTTTGAGTAAAAAATTTTTACTGAAAATCCGCTGTCGTGATTTTTCCGCCTTATTTTTTCAATAGTCTCTATTTTTATAAGATCTACGCTTCGTTTTGTCACCGTTCCCGGTGATTAAAATTCACAATAATGTTTAATTGATATCAAAAAAATCGATTTAAAAATCGCATCTTTTGACCACCAGATGGCGGGAATGAAATTTTCTCCAAAAAAAACGTATTTTCATGTGTTTGCCAGGATTGCTAGTGACTAAGTGTTTCCATGCTCACTCTAGATTTTAGTCATCTTATGCGCAACCCTGAGTATTGCGGACGAAGTGAAAAAGAACTGAATGCAATTTGTAAAGATGTTCCGTTTCCACAGCGATATGGAGATCCTTCGTATTTTGCAGACATGGTTTGCACTATCATCGATAATCCATATTTGAATGGGGAAACCATTAGACTAGATGGTGCTCTCAGAATGAAATTTTAAGATAAACTTCTTCAGATTATTGTTTATCGTGAGTAAAAACTGTTTCATGATTTTTAAAACTCTGTTTACCAAGTATATCAAAAATGATCTCTACTGAGCCTTTAACATCACGCGTCATAACTTTGCGAAAGTCACCAATGAAATCGCGGGATTCTTGAATTAAGTCAACAATCGAGTTATGTGATTGGACACTTTCTCAAAGTTATGAGTCATAACTTATGACGCGTGATGTAAAGCTCAGTAGATAATATAAAAAAGATATATAACTTTTCGATATATAACTGCTCTCGCTTTGAAACTCATTTGTTTAATCGACAAAATATTTTCACCGTCACAAACCAATGATGGATTTCAAATTTAATAAACAGTATATTTCAACCAAGAAAAATATTTTTGTCAAATATTTTTTTAATTAATGAGTATTTTTGATACTGCGTTCCATTCACAACTTCGGTTTCCTCCGTAAAAAACTCTATCGTCGGATAACCTCGAAACTACCATCGATCGGTATTTTTCGAAGACTTAACATTACCGTCATATTTTGCCAGAGAAACTAAAAGTATACATGTCACATGTACAGTCACATTAACCTATTTATTTTCTACCATTGCCTTCAAACATAATCGAAAGAAATCAACAAAAACTTCCATTCTAGAATAGTGACCTTATACCGTATTGGTCAGACTGGTAAAAAATAAATATCCCGATGTTTTGTCGTTCTATTTTGTCCGCCACCCCTTGAGAATTGTTTTTCCTTTCAAAAAATGGCCGAAAAAAAAGAAAGGATTGCGATTATGTTATTTTTTACAACTGAAAAATTTTTTTGTGCTGAAAAAATGTATCAAGAATCTTGATTCAAGATAACCTTCTGAAGAATTATAGACTGCAAATTATTTAAGATGAAAAAATTATTCATACTATAGACCAATTTAGCAACATAAGAGAAAATAATTTCTGTTATATTTCAATATGATTTAAGAATTAATTAAGCTCGATGCAAGATGTTTAGCATGATGACTATTCCCTTTATCACACATTTGTTAGGTTTTGAGTTCTCTCGCTTAAAAAAACACTACGTTTGCTAATCAGGCCCCAAAACTTAACAAAAGTGTGATAAAGGGATATGTACGCTACTTTTTTGTCATTTTTGTTTTTCGTGTCCAAAATTTTTATGCGTATATTATAAGTGTGCTTAGTTGAAAATATGCAATAAATCTAATTCGCATTTCCCACGCTTATCTACAGACCCGCTCAAAAATCTGAGGACTTATAAGGGTAGGATCTCGACTGTGAACGTCCATCTTGACTCTATATATATGTACCACACCTGGGAGAGAGGGGCAGACGGGCAGAGGTGCAGTAGCACTGCGAATCAATACGAGGCTAGTACCTTAAATATATCATTCAATATACTGTATATACACTGTATATAATTAAACTGTATATAATTATCAGTTTAATTATATACAGTATGATTATATACAGTATAATTATATACAGTATAATTTATCTTGATTTACAGGTAGTGTTTGATAAAATATATTGAAAAAAATAATAAAAAGATGAAATTAGGGTGTCATCTATTTTGGAAGGTCGAAAAAAATGTTGGAATTATTATTTTTTGTGTTTCAGAGTCAAAAAAATATATTCATCGCTATTTTCATTTCTTGTCATTTATCTATGTTTCCTATTTAGTTGAGTTAGGTGACATCCTAGATGAAAAAGTCTAATTTACTTAAATTGTTATTATTTCGGGTAGAAAAAAAGGTTAAAAAAATGATACATTAACCATAATAAATTTTACATAAGACGATTTGAAATTTCAAAACTCAAAAATTGCCGGTCATTGGTTCCGGTCATTTTAAGACGAATATTGAAGTATAATCATAATAATGAAATTAAAAGAAACTAATTGATAATTTGCACATTTTAAGATGATTTAATTTTTATTTACAATTATTTTGCGGAAATGCGGGCCGACAAATAAATTATACAATGTAATGTCACACATCTGCTGTTTTGCAGATTGTAATCTTTTAGAAACTCTAAAGGAATAACTTAATCGATTCCCACCGAGACAGGTGAGCAACTGTGAGACTGAAACTGACTTTGACTTTTTTTTCTTATTGTTTATTTATTTAATTATTGTGTTTTTAGTTTTGTTTGCAGACAGGAATAATGGGTTTTGTGTACAGTACAGTATGAAGAGAAGTTTTTACAGATAAAAAAGTTAAAATTATAAAAAAAAGTGTGAAAAATATGCGAAGGCATAAGTCGCTCACTTTCTTCCTTCAATTCGGCCCATTTGCAAGTTAATTTTTGTGTAATTTGGTCTATCGCAAAAAAAAAGAAAAAATGAGAATTGCAACACTATTTTATTTATATAATTATTTTTTTACATTTTATTTAAATATTTATTTAATTAATTTATGATTTCTTAAAAAAGAGTTATTCTCTTTTCTCTTTATCTTGCTTAGTTTTAGTGTTGCAATTTCATATTCTTGTGATTTTGTTGACCGAGTTTTTATTATTATTGATTCTGCAGCAATGATATTTTTTTCTTGCAAGCATTCGATTTTTTTTTTGCTTCTTCTTAGTCTTTGCAATATAAACTTGAACACTTCATGTTACCTTAGCCCTTATCAAAAAATGCAAATGCAGTTCTCTTCCATTTTTAACATCCGACTATGTCGCGTGTGAAAGAGACCGCGATTTTTCGTTCTTACATTTGTTTGTCACAGTGCAATTTTACAAGAAATCGAGAAACAAAAAAAATGTAGTTGTAGTTAATCCCCTTACTTCCGAGGTATCTTCAGGATCTTTGTTCACAATGTGTAGATAGCCTTTTTGATCTATTATTTTGGGCATTTTTTAGTCATAGGCTTTTTACTACCAAAACAGGTCTATAATGTTCAGCTATTTTTTTATTTTTAGCCAAATGTTATTGATATCACACAGTTTGTGCTTGTAAATATTTTTGTTTTTGCAAAAAAAGTGATACTTTTTATTCCCCGGTTTATTCGGAAAGAAGGGATTGGGAGTTATCCTATAGATTTCTGCAAAACGGAAAACACCCAGGCATTATTAGTCCCTGAAAAGCACAGGGTCGCGTCATGATCTTATGCTGATTTGCATAAAATTTGAAAGAAAAAAAAAAGGTGTTATTATTTTCCTTTATTTTTTTTTTTATTTTCCCCATATTTGGCCTTTACTACCATTTTTCTTTATTTTCTTTTGCACTTGTTTTGATATTTCAAAATTTTGATTTAACGTTACTTCATAAAGGGAGTATCGGTTACATCCAGAGACTCCAAAATTCCAAAAAGAAAAAAAATCATGGACTAGTATGCTCTCAAGGTGAAACCAGTGATACTCCCGAAAGGTCGTTCCTGATTGGTCAGCCAATCAGAGATCTTCTACCCGCCCCGCGAAGGCAGGACCAATGTTTAGCCATCCCAAACCGAAACACACATGCTCGCGCCGTCTCGAGCACCCCTCTGCGGCGACGCTGCAAAACTGTTTATGGCCTCAAAACGAGACCTGTAGTTCTTCAGATTTTTTTTGATCATTTTTACTTCCACCTATTTTTTGCAATGTATAAAAGAAAGTTATAAAAAGTTAATATATTTTTTTTTACCCTTGTTATTGAGTTTCTTTTGTTTCTTACTTTCTGGTATTGCAAATTTATTTTTCACTTCACTGGAAAAAGTAAAAAATTTCTAGAATAGCTCGAAAATACGAGATTTCATTTTTTGTTTCAAAAAGTTTTGTTTTATATCACTCATTTTTTTGAGTCTATATAGAGTGCTTCAAAAAAAGAAAACAAAACTTTGTTTATTTTTTTTTCAAAATACTTCTTGTGAAAATTTGCAATAGAGATATATAATGCGGATATTCAAAACTCCCAATTTGGAGGAGAGTTTTCATCTGATTGGTTCACATCTCAATTGCTATTCGTTTGGCGGAGTTTCTGTCATTTCTTCCTGGTCGATTGGCTTTGCATGATCTCATTTTGGTTCAAGATTGTGTCACATCTTTTTACTCAGTAAGTGGAGTCATTTTTATTTACCCCTTTCCGCAGAATTTGCATTTAAAACTTATAAAGATCGTTATGCCGCTAAGTGCAATATTTATTTCAGTATTTTCGACAGGCCATTTCTTTGTTTTTAGCTTATTTTATTGAATGCAAAACCCACCAAAACAAAAACCATTTCATTATTTGTTAGATTTCGAAGATTACAGAAAAATATTGCAAAAAAAATAAAAATATATCAAGAAACATTTTTGCATCATATCACCAGGTGGTGAGTCAGCTCCAGATTATTAAATGGTTTTTCTTCTTGCATCGATCTTTCTTTTCTTTTTTCCTCTATTTTTTTTTATTTATAGACCCTACATGCAAAGTTTTCTGAAAATTTACATAGAGCATGGGGAGAGTTGGGCCTTTGATATATTGGTGCTAGGCTGTCACCTGTCGAGGCCAAAATCGAGACTAAGAGCGGTCAAAAAAAAATCCGAGGTAGTCATTCCCGATAATTTTCCGTGGAAAAATTGAAAAAAAATATTTTTGAAAATTTTCGAAAATTTTTCGAGATTTTTTTCAAAAAAAAAAAAAAAAATTTCGTCATAAAGTCATAAGCCAATTTTTTGCTTGAATTAACTAAGGAACAAGTTGGATACAAAAACTTCTTTTTTAATTCCTAACATAGTAGTTCTCAGTGAAATCGACCGATGACAGCCTAATTGGTGCCCCCTTTTTTCCCCCCTTTGAATTTTGATTTTTGCAATTTATTTAAACACTCTTGAACGTCATTTTTCACATATTTCTCAACCTCAAAAACGATCCTTTCTTAGACCCAATATGCAAATTGTCTGAAAAATTACACGAGATATGAGTGGAACATATTTTGCCTGATTTGGGCAAAAACACCATCAAATTTAAGTTGAGATCTATTTGTTAAATAAACAGAAAAATTGCAATTTTCAAAAAAAAAGGAGAGTGTGTTTTTTCTCCAATCAGCGTCCAATTCAGTAATTTGGTTTAACATTTTTATTTTTAATTTATATGATGGTCGAGCCTTTTCTCTCTCAGCCTGCAGCATTTCAGCGTGTTCTTCGCCGAAAGTTTTTGAAAGATCTTCGTAAAAACTATGGGCAATCTTTCGACGATCCTTCTTTTTCAAACACCTACTATGAGCAGATTGCTGAGGACCGTCTTGTTAGAAAGGCTCAGTTAACCGATGGTGTTGTTCAACTTGCTAGACTGTTTTCGCAGCTCTCCCTGCTTTTATGTTCGACTGATTGCAATGATGAAAAAATGGCAGATTTTCGTTGTGGTTTGAAGAAGATCATAAAAACCGATAGTGTGACTTTTCATCTGACGAAACCTGGGATTGGTTTTACTCCGGGTTGTATGATGGAGCATTTTGATCCACATTGCAAGATTATGCAGGTGAGTCTCTATTTATTTATTTCTGAATTTATAAAGAAAATTTTATAAAATGATGACTTAAAATGGCCAAGAAAAAAAAAAATTAGTGCATTCTCATCTTCTCATAAAGTGTTCCCTCAGCTTAATAAATTATTTTGCAAATGAAAAAGATGGAAATACCAAGACAATTTTTCTCATGTGATAGCGGAACACTTATTTTTTCTAGTTATGGGATTGTTGGCTCATAATCTGCTTTTCTCTCGTTTTCATTTTTTTCTTTTATTTATTAAACTGGCTATATAAAGCTTCAATGATATGATTCATGTTAGCCAGTTTGTAGAACTAGCTTTCATCTTGCTTGTTATTTGTGTCACAAAATAATGATAATAATGCAAAATAAAAGAAACATAATAAAAGTGAGTGCAAAAGTAAAAAAGAAAGGGGGTAGAATCTTTCCTTTTTATGCATACAATATTACTTTCAAAAAACTTAAAGATCGTTTTTTTCAGGCAATTGGTCTTTTGTTGGAGAAAAATCAGGTTTTTGCCGTTCCATCTCATTTCATGGATAGTTTTGACATTGCAAAGATGATTACTGTAACCCCTGAGTCAATCGTAGAGGATGGGAAATCCGTTTTCTTAAACTATGCAGAAGCTGTGGCGACGTTATGCATTTTATTTACAGAAAACACAATTCTCAACTTTGGAGGGACTTGCAGGACTGGTGAAAAGCGTAACTCAAACAAAGGGGATTTCGTCCTATTTATTTTTTTTCCCCTCAAAAATCTTTTTTTTTTTTTTTTTTTTCCAAAGACTACTTTCCTTTAGGCCTCACATAAACAGCGTCTGAAAATTCACACAGAGTAGGGAAGAGCGAGGCCACCAACTTGTCGAGGCCTTTTTACCGAATTTCGCTCCCGAAACCTCCAGAATCCCTTTTGAACGCCGATTTTTACAATTTTTCGATTACAAACTCTATTTTCTTTTAGACGAATGCTCTAAAGAAAGTCGTTATTTTTTTAGACTCAGGTAGATAAATATACTGCCGTCAGTATGTTGTTCTCGGATTTTTGAATTTTACCCTAGCATTCTAGAAATATGACTATTAGTAAACCGGAAATGAAAAGTTCAAGGAAAACAGTTCGTCCTATCGGAACAAAAGTACCATCAAATTGTAGCTGAGATTTCACTGATCAAAAAAAAAAAAAGTTTGGCTTATATCTTATCAAAATAAAATAAAAAAGTTTGTCATCCAATCAGCGTCAGATTCGGCAATTAGGTTTAACATTTTTGCTTAAGAATAATTGAAACTTCTAGAATTCGATTAAGGGTATCCCGGTCCCTAATTTGACATATTCTCGATACAATTTTAGCCAAACACGGCGTCAAGGATATTATTCAGATTAGCCAGTTTGTAAAACTAGCCTTTATATTGCGTAAAACATGTGTCAAATTATTTTTGCATGCATACACTCCCAGACACATTAGCGAAACAGGAAGACCTAAGTCAAAACGGAAAATCTATCTTCTCCCAGTCTTTATTTTGAAATAACCTAAAGTTTAACATAACCTGATAATTAGTATTTAAAACTTCTGAGGAGCGCTTTTGTCGATAAGTGCCAAATTGTTTCTGGAATATGCGATAAAGCAACGTTTTTTGGACTTTGTTCATCGGAAAATCTATCTCCTCCTAGGTTAAATTTCAAAATTCACTCAAATTTTTGCAAACGGTAGCTCGAAACAAATAGAAACTTCTGAGGAGCCGTTTTTTTTCAATTTCGTCGCCAAAATCAAAATATGAATTTTTGAAGGTCACGTGAAAAAATTTCCGAAAAAAAATGTACTTCGATTTTTTTGATAGTAGGCTCAAAAAAAAGCTGGGAAAACACTGAAGAGAAAGTTGGCTTACGTCAACCCAATATATGGAAGTTTTAGGGTCAAATTGACACAAACGTTATTTTTTAACATAATTTTGAGAAAAATACTTAGAAAAAAATCGAAAAACACAAAATTTTCGAAATTTTTTTTGTTGTCATTTGGGTTGTTTTATTGCGTTCAAACATAAACAATTGATTTGGTGCATTTTATGACATAATAACTGCAGAAAATGTAGGAACCGGGATACCCTTAAGACATTTCCGTCATTTTAATGTTATGCATCATTTTCAGCGGGTCATATTCCCCAATAAAAAAAAATAGCTCATGTCAGGTTGAATACAGGTTTTATAACGGGTTACTTGCAAAAAAAAAAAATTTATTCGAATTTTTTGAAAAATTCTAAGATTTTTGTTCCAGATTTTTTTGAAAGGTAAAAAAAGAGAGATTGCCACCACGAGAGTCCGTGTGTCAACTTTAGTCAGTAAACTGATGATTTTTATTCTATCATAAGTTAATTTATATGGTTCTCAAAAAAAGGTAAGTTACGACACCACCCCCTTAAATTGAAATGTTTTTTATTTTTTCTCATAAAAAAAAAGGGGGGTCATGATACTTGGACTATGTCAAGTTTCTGAGCGAAAATCTCTTTTATAAAGAGAAAAGTAATTGGAAAATCATCCTTTTCCTTTGTTATTCTTTTGTGTGTTTTTTATTCAATTTTTAGTATTTTCTGTTACAATTTTCACATTATACATTGTTTATCACCATCTATAGTTGTTGCCCAATAATTAATGAAGATCCATTACTGTTTTCTACTCCAGTTGATACCATGCCATGTGGGTGGTGGGAGGCAGAGTTTTCACCGTTCACCTTTTTTCTCGCCCTTGCTTTTTGCACTGATTTTTGATTCCTATGCAGACTGCTGAACTTCTTGCTACCTTAAGACAACTCATTTGGGAAGCTGAATTTTTATTGCGATGGAACGAGTTTGATTTTGTCTTGCAATCTTCACTTAGGACCCCTCATGAAATGGTTTAGTGTTTATAAAAAATGCTTTTTTTTCTAATAAAAAAAAATATTTTATTATTTAAAAAAACATGCTGGAAATTTTTGAAAAATCATAGGATAAAAAAAATCTTTTTGCAATTTCGTCCTTTTTTTTCCTTTTTGTTATCCCTTTTATTATTAGGGATTCACTTGCAGTTGGTTCAACCGTTTGATGTAGGTTGTAATCCCTATTTGGGATCCTATGGCTTGGATTTAAAATGGTGGTAGTTTGCAATAGTTCTTCAGGAGACACAGACTGATCTTTTTGTGCTTAATTGAAGCCGAATTTGGACTTGCCAGACTGATATTCGTTCATTTATCGTCATCATCTACGGGGGTTTCTGGGCCGTATCAATGATTTTGCAGAGATGGGCATTGATCCTAATTCTATTGTTGAGGATATTATACCGAGATATAATACCTCGGGTGGAATTTTATCCAAATGATAGGTCTTATTACGCATGTCGGTGACAAAGACCTATTCAGCGGCTTAATTAGCGGAACTATAAAGAGGAGAGTTTTGCATACTCATCTATGTGGCACAGTAATTTTTGAGAATGTGAATCCATGTGTCACGCTTGGAGTTTTGTCCCCGGAGCATCAGGTTTCCTTAAAGATATAATAGCCCTATTAGGACTTTTGCAGAAAGGGACTTAAATCTTTTGAAGATCGCTCGTTGCCCATGGAGTATGCAACAAAGATTGTTATGGCTCGTAGAGATTTTTTCTTTGCTCAAAATGGCATCCACCCGGGGCGATTTATTTTTGTTGAACATGAATTGCAAAATCGCTCTTCTAAAAACTGCTTTTTTGCAGGACCCCCAATTATGACCTTACTCAGAATCTCCGTTTGTAATTGATTCAGGACTGGTTTGGCTACCGGCCCCTGCCTGTGTAAAATATGGCTTTATTGATCTCCACAATTTTTCTCGCGTATGTTTTACTTAATTTTTGCCAATGTTAAATCCCCCTATGGTCAAAAAAGTTTGACTTTACAGCTTAATCAAAATTCCCCGACCAATCAGAGTCACATCAGATATGTTAGGCTTAACATTTTGCCTAAAAATAATTATAGTTGAGATTTCCATAGTTCGATTTATGACTTTTTCCGATAATTTATTCTATTTTCTTGCATCGTTTTGGTGAGTCACATTACCATATTTAAATAGAAAAATAATAAAAAAAATTTTTTGTTCATATCATGACCAAAAAAATTTCAAAATTTTAGAAAAAAAGGAAAAAAAAATTTAGTTTCTCTTTTTTTTCTTAAAAAAAAAAATTTTTTTGTTCAGGGTATAGTTAAAAAAAAATTTTCAAAAATGGTTAATCCGGACAGTTCCCTCTACGTAAACTTGTTTTTTAAGCTGGGAGTCTATTTTAGGTTGGTCTCTCACTCTATATCGGAACATGTAAATATTGCCGCCCTGTTTTTGCAAAATTACCGTTGCCTCCGGTCGCAGGCTTCATCCGTTCCGAGGAAATGTATGTGATGCCTCTGAAAAAACATTTTTGCCAATATGCATGCAACGATTGGCGAGAAATATGGTTCCATGATGAGAGACCATTTTTTATCTTAGTGATCCATCTGGTCTAGCTCCCGCGAAGACATTTACTTTTTCAACTGATTTGGTCGCAGCTTTACAAGTGACCAGGTTTGTTCATTAATGCAATTTTTCACTGATTTCTTTTGAGTCGGTATAGTTAATTTTGCTTTCTGCAATGGTCTAAGTTCCCTGATTAGACATATTTTTTTTCTAAAAAATGCACCAGCAAATTGTTGTTTATTAAATCAATTCTCAGAATCAGCTAAGTTGTAAAAACCAGGTCTTTATCCCCCTTTAGAGGGAAATAAAAAAATTTAAAAAAAAAAAGCAGAAAAAAGCGGAACAAAAACATAATCATAAAAATTTTTTATTCTAGGTGAATGGCTTATCCATATGAGCAAGTATCTGGATTGCAATTATTTTTGAAAAATTTGTATCAATTTTTTCTCGGGTAGTCAAAAACGACTTTTTTGGCTATTCAACATTGCAGAGGGACAATTGGACCCAATGTGCTCTTGTTGGAAATATGACATTTCCTTGCAATGTTTAACCCGATTATGCGACTCGGCTGGTTTCCACCATAGTTGGTTCGATGATAAGTATCCTGAAGGATATTTAAAAAAGCAGTGGAATTTCCTCAACCCTCAAACATTTCCGATTTCACCATATGCACCGATTGTCTACTTCATTTCAACACTGGAAAAAGAAGCACGATTGCTTCATTAAAGATTGGCAACAGGTTGATTCGCCAGACACATTTAGACCTTGGTTCTGTCACCAATTTACTGACAATTTACGGTACCATTTTGCAAAGAATCAAGATTTTGTAACATTGCAAATATGACTCAACGCGCTCTGGAGGATGAGATCCACCGTATTGCACCCCCGAATGTATCATTTCGGAGCCGTTCTCTTTCTGTCCTCGATGATGGTATTGTTGCAGCATGACACGATGTTTCAATCAGGAATGTCAAATAATCGTCGGTAAACTTGATGAGTTATGATTCTTAATTACTAAGTGGAAGTACAACCCCAGATACCGAGATGCCTTCATTATTCCGAATGGTGTTTCCGCTGCTGTGCATGCTTCCCCAGATTTTTCAGGTATTTCTTATTTTGAAAAAAAGTAGAAAATTCCAAATACCAAAACTTTAAAAAATAAAAAAAAATTATTTATAAAACATAACAGCTGCCCAAGCCAAAATGGAATGTCTATTTCCTTCAAAAGTTTATTATCTTTTTAAATAAAATCAAATGTCAGAGTAACCTGTTATAATTAGTATACAAAACTTTTTGTTGGTAACGCTTTTGTCGATACGTGCTTGGTACTTTCTCAAATTCCGAAAAAAAAACTGGTCCAAAATATGTCAAGTCTGTGGTGCTGACTTTGTTACTTCCTGCTCAGGTTTTAGTTTCAGAATCCACTCAAGATGTTTTGCGAAAGCTACGCGGATGTAGCTGAACCAGAAACGTCGTTTCCTGGGGGCTGTGTGTGGTGTGTATAAATTGTTGATGCCAAATACGTAAAAAGTATATGAGCGTGTTTTCAAGCGTCTAATGAAAATGATTTTGGTGCATTTTTATGACCTAATTACTGCTTAAAATTTGTAGGGAACCCCCACCCCAATGACTTGATAATCTACATCTATTATGCCAAATTTTATGCAATTTTTTATTGCAATGGGAAGTTTACGAAAATAATTATTGACATTAAATAAATAAACTTGCTTTCTATTTTCTTTTATAGAAAACCGATCTGTTTATTTTATTTTATTCAGGCCCGTCGTAGCGATTTCTTAACAATATTGCATGGAAGAAAAGAGGGTTGACAACGTGCGACGGGTTGTCAAACTTTTTGAAGACTTATGGCGTGGAGTGCAGAAATTTCGGTATACGAGTCTCCTCAAGTTTAAGGATACATATATTTTGCCAAACCCTATTTTCACTGTGGTTTTTTACTGACAATTTGCCTTTTGTGCGATTCCCCTTTTCATGTTTGAACGGGTGTTACCACGATTCCTCGGGGAGGATTTATTTGGATTTTGCTGACAGAGTTTCCGATCTCAAGCGAAACACAGTGATGGGCACATCAAGCAATTTTTGCAAAGTATTATTTTCATACCCATCTATCTTTTATGCATAGTTGCGAATCTTTATTGCAAGTTAATTTTCCCCCTTTGTTTTGTTTTGGAAGAAAAAATATAAAATATATAGTGCAAGAGCTTTTAATGTTTTGTCAAAATTTGTTTCAAGTTGATATTTAAAACACTCTCGATCGACATAGTTTTTGTTAGAAAAAATTAAAATTGTTCGATTTTAAGCTCTCTATTTTTCTTTTCTTATTTTCATGTTTTTTTTGAAAAACTAATTAAAACCCTGATCTTTAACGACATGACTTGAGAAACAGAAATTATGAGTAATCTTTCGTGATTATCAATTTTGGATTCAGGGCAACAGTCATTGGAAAATTTCATTTTGTGAAATTTTATGAAATTTAAGTTAATATTTTTTTTTCAGTTTTCAATTTGCAAATTGATAATCTGCTCAAAGTTTTATAAAGTGGGAAAGTAAACATCAACGCTTGGTCTGTTTTGGTTTTCGTTTTGCATATTTATTTTTTTACAGTTTCTATTAAAGATTTTTTGCGATCTAGTTTTTATCCCAAAATAAATTAATATTCAAAGTTTTAAACTTTTATAGCAGTGGAAAAAAGGTACAGATGATGTCAACTTTTTGTCTTTTCGTTCCAAAATGATTTCTATTTAGCAAAAAGGGAAACCAAAAGAGAGAAAATTTCTTTTAATACCTATTTTGCAGGACAAGGAGAAAAGTTAGTAGAACCTCCTTCTAGAAGGAAATTGGAACTAGTGACTGGGCGAAAAATGATTTAGTTACTCTGCAAAAATTGAGAAAAGAAAAAAAATTTAAAAAACCACCTGTTATTTTTTTTAAGGCGGTAAAATTCTGCTGATTTGGTTCCCTTCTGTTGATGGGCTTGACGGCATTACGAGGCGATAAAAAATATTTCAGGATCATTTTCTTAGCAATTTAACGGGGAAATATTCTTTATCATGAACATGAGCTGAGCAATTCGCTCTAGTGCATTTTCATGGAATTTTATCAGTTGAATTTTGACAGTCTTTTATCGATTTTCTAATCGTTTTGCAAAAAAACGTCCACTTTTGGACCATATCAAAAATCCAAAAAACTGTTCTAGATTGCTTGTTTTTTTGATTTTGGGTCGGGCGGTGTTGCAGAGATTTTGGAAATTTTTTGTCAAATTTAAATCAATATCTCCGTTTAAAATATCATTTACTTCTTCAAGTTCTGAATTTGTCAGCATTTTCAGATTCCTCACTTATGTTTTGCAAATCAACTATTCGTTTTTGGATTTTAAAAAAGGTTGTTCAATCTCTGTCAAAAACTTGGTAAGTGGTTCAATTTGCGAGTTTGGTCTGTTTTTTTGCGAATACTGTGTATTTCTGTGTCTGACGTGATTATTTTCTAATTTGATAATTGCATAATTAATGTTTTGGCTCGATAGCGGTTTAAAGCTTTCGCCGTAGAAATCAATTGCAATTCATCTGAGGGTTTTTTGCAAAAATAATCTCGATTTGTGAATTCTTTTTTTCAGATTTCAATCTCTGCCACACCCATTTCTCCTTTTTGCAATTTAATTGAGCACATAGATCAAGACTTATGGCTCCACCAGAACTGGTTTCTAGTTTTATGTCAGCCTATATCACTGGTTTTCCTATTTTTAATCTCAACTGACAAAAAATGGCTAAGTAGATCACATAAAAATTTATGGGGTATTATAAAAATTGCAGCAAACTTTATGTGAGCAGTGAATTACCTGTCTTCGTTTTTGATGCAGTTTTTGAGTAGTTGTAATGTTCGAAATCTCGTGAAACCTTCACTTGTTCCAGTCAATTTGGTCAGAGCATGCCAGTTGCAGAAAGTTCTCGAGTAGCTTGTTCATATTCTGCATATTCACGGAAATCTGCAAATTATTGGCTCTCTTGAACGTTCATTCAGCAAGTGATTGCCTTGAATTAAACTATTTTTAGCATTGGTCATTAATTTTTTCAGTTTCCAACGCTACTAGCAGACCATTTCTATTTTCAACATTTTGCAACCAATTCCAGTATGTTTTTTCTGCCTGTTGATTTTTTCCTCCGATTAAACGTCGATTTCGATGTTCAAATTCTTGAAATTTCTTCATTGAAGTTCCATTGTTCTGACCGTTTATCGGATTGTTTTATCATTGTCATCATCGTAGTTTCAGATTAAAGGATTTTTTCAGCTGGGAAGAAGTTGTGCAAATCCATATTGTTTGCAGAAATTTTCTTGCAATTTTTCGAATTTGAAAATGCAATCCAGAATTGGCACATATCTACTTTCTTGTTGGTCAAATTATGGTTGTAGAACATTTTGCTAAAATATTTTGCATATTTACATTGCCCCCCTCAAGACTTAAAAAATATAAAGACGTTGAGATTGATCCTTCTATAGGATACATTTCATTATTCAACAGAAAAGACCCCCACTCTGAAAACCCTGGTGCATCTGTATTTTTGGGATTCCATCAGTTGTTTCTCGCGTTTTTTTGCAAAAAGTGGTGGTATTATTTTGTTGTACATGAAGTCGTTATAGTTTTTTTAATCCTGATGGGATTGCCTAAAAAAGGTTTGCAAAGCATCTATGTCTACAGTTTTTTCAAGAATTTTTCTTTTGGTTGGATTGCGGTCCAGAGCTTGAGGTCTTTTTTCGGAAATCAGTCAGACCTTGACCAGCCAGTCTTTTCATTTGCCAATACATCAAGTTGTTCAGCTCCATGTAGGTTCGTTCATTTATGGCTTAGCCTGCGCGATTTGCGTTTACTTCTTAGCGTTATATCGGTTTCTGGCGGTGGTTGTAGACGTAAGTTGCACATTAGGTCACTTTTTGATCGCCTTCAATCTTTCTTCTGGACTCATCAGCATCACGAAAGGAAGAACAATTGCATTTGGAAAGCACGATGGAACTATTCCCTCTTGAAAGTCCATCTCAGACATGAGAAAAGAGTCGCCATTTTTTGTATGAAAAGGCATACTTTTTGCAATTGATTCGCTGGAATTGTTCTTCATCATTGCATCATTAAATTGGTTTTCTTCAGTCGTATTCCTGAAATTTTTTTGCTTATTTTTTGCAGGAAAGCTAGCTCAAATGGGGTCAAATTTCTGGTCTTTTCGTAGCCAAATCAATAAAATGATGATAAAAATCATATAATTTCTATGAAAAAATGCCATTGGTAAGACATAAAAATTCTCTACTTCAAACCCAAGAGCTTCCCAAAAAAATATTAAAAAAACTAGATAATCTCGCGGGTCTATTCGCACACATGGTTTTCTTGTTGATTTTGCCGGGATAAGCTTGCTCAGATGAAATAAAATTACTTTTGTCTTTTTGGCAACAAATTTTGTTAAAAAAAATAAAAATTGTGATAAAAAATTCATTGACTATAATTTTTATGAGGAAGAAAGGCATGGGCAAAAAACCAGAAAAATTTTTCTACTCAAACTCAGGAACCTCCCAGAAAACTTTTCGATTACTATTTTCTTTACAATGTTTTCAACCGGTCTGTATTATTGTCATCCATATTATTAACATTTTTGATGACTCTCGTGTTAATAAACGATAAGAGCCGGTTGCTAAAATCCAGTGGTCCTTTCCACATTAACTTTTTATTCTGTTTATCTCACAGATGGTTTTATGTTAGAGGATAAGGCCTTAAGTTTATCATTTTCATTTGAGGCTCTCAGGTTTCATTTGCACTTTATTAATTTTCATTATAAACTATCTCCATTAATTTAATGTCCTTGATACCCCCCCGCTTACAATTACTTGCAATATTTTTTGTACCTATGTTGCTTTTTATCCTGTGCTGGGCACGTTTTCATTAGTCCACCATTTTAAAAAAACGTCTAAAATTATATCCTCCGATCTTATTTCTCACCATTGTTGGTTCGTTATTAAAATGGTTTATGCACATTGAAAGGTGAATGTTTGTTTTAGTGCGATATTTTGCGTTATATTACTGAGATATTTATCCGGATATGCACTCCAAATTGGTGTATACTATTGCCACTCTAGCCCTCCCAGAGATTCATTAAAATTGGACAGGTTAGGTGGCATTAATATTCACCTATTTGGCGTTCAACAGTTTCTTTGGCATATGGCCTTTCTTATATTCCCTTATTGTTACAAAACGATTCTTCAAAATTTTTAATTTTTATTTCCGTTTTGATCGCCTATGTCATACACTTCAGGTAACTGTTTTATTAGTTTTAACAGGGTTGGCCTGTTTGCTAATATTTGAACTGATTCTATTGTATGAGTGATTTTATATGGCATGGTTCTCTCAGGGTCGGGTGAGCTACAACCAACTAATATTTGCAATTGAACTGGGGTTTCAATGCTCTTTGATTTTGATCTTATTTGAAGTTGCCAAAATGGTTTGATTATAGATAGACTTGTATTTGGCTGTAGTATTTTCTGCAGAAGGCGACCGCCTAGCTGTCTGCAGCATGTAGGTAATACCTGCTGCTATGACTAAATTGATTGCAATTTGGTGTCTTGTATCGGGCTATATCGGCTATAGTAATGCCCAGCGCTTTGCATTTCTAAATTATTCCCTTTAAAAATATATAATGCTTTTCCAAAATCAATTTCCGTTAACTAAGTGAAATGTAACAACCCCAAATATTTAAAAGGTGTCATGTTCTGTAATTTTACCCCTTCGAATATCAGATTTAATTTCATCTGGAATTTTTGTGGTTTTTTACTTTTCTTGCAATTTCTTCAATTTTTTCAAATCATTCCGTCTACCGAAATAGTACATAGAAGGTTTTTGTTTGGATTTTCGATTTGACAAAGTTGCGCTTCTGCGATCAAATAATTGCAGATTGCGTCCAATTTGTTCTCTTCATTTTCATCTGAAGTTCGCTTATGAATTTGCTCGCAAGCGACCACCAGGACGGTCATCTGCAAATAAAAAAACGCGGTTATCACTTGTTAAACAAAAATTTCATGTCACTTTAGTTAAAATGAAAAAAAGAATTGCGATAGGCCCCACCTTGTGGGAGCACGGCCCCTTTTCAGGCAATTGCCGTTTTTGTTGAGGTTCTCGCCCATTTAATTCTAGCTTCAAAACTTCTGTCGGACCAGAAATTCACTAAACCATTAACTCCTCGCTGCACCTTACTCTTTAATTTTTTAATTGATTTAGCCGTACCTTTCATCGAAACAATAACGAACTGCATTTTTTTAAATCACACATTAGGAATTTGCACCCATTTTGCGTCATTTTTTCTTAAATTTATACTTGCATTAACTCAGAAATTGCTGTGGCCAACAGCTGCTGCTGGTTTTCTCCTGAACCATGTGTGATTCAAAATAGTAGATTTCTGCAAATGTTAATTATCTTTAAGAAATTTTCTGCATCAACTTTTTCTCAGTTGCCCATTTGCTGCCAGATATTGGAAGATTTTATGGGGTCCAACTTTTCCGTTTTGTTCCTTTATTAATGCGCGATCATTCTATTAAATCTA
>SCLH01000493.1:631235-645247 GCA_004367855.1 Oikopleura vanhoeffeni
AAACAGATTAAAATTATCCGGAAAGGGGAAATTCAGAAACACAAAAGGACGTGAAAAACTGAGCCTTTCTTATAAGAACTCGCCGGACTTCTCTTAAGGGAGGTTGGGTGTCGTTTTTTTTGAGCCTTTATAGAATTAAATTTATTGTTAGCATTAATATCGGTTATACTCAAAATGACCCAAAGCGATCTCATTAGGTGGGTGCAATTATTTTTGTTCAAACTCATCTGAACAAAATGGTATTCACCATTGATTTGAACATTTTTTATAGCGTGAATATTGACCCCAAAAACGATGCCATGAATTAAAAATCTATCGTAAATGTTTGAATAGAATTCTAGATGTTTCAATTATTCTAAGCAAAAATGTTAAACCGTATATCGCATCTGACGCTGATTGGTAACAAACTTTTGATTAGATGATAAGCCAAACTTTTTTTTTGATCAGTGAAATCTCAGCTCACAATTGGATGTACTTTTGTTCCGATAGGACGAACTGTTTTCCTTGAATTTTCATTTCCGGTTTACTAATAGTCATAATTTCTAGAATGCTAGGGTAAAATTCAAAAATCCCCACATCTGACGGCATATATTTATCTACCTGAGTCTAAAAAAATAACGACTTCTTCTAGAGCATTCGTCTAAAAGAAATAGAGTTTGTAATCGAAAAATTGGTAAAATCGGCGTTTAAGTGAGAATTTCTAGAAAAAAAATTTCAAAATCGGAAAAAAATTCCGTTTCATCACTTTTTTGTTCTCATTGGATTCGCTTTACTTTGTGTAATTTGAGGACGCTTTGTATGTGGGATCTAAGAAAATAAGATTTGAAAAAACCGTTTAGTTGCTCATAGAATAGACTCAATCAGCCTTGGTTGGTGTGATGTAACTAAGGTTTGACTTTGATGCTGTGTAAATCGTCAGACGGACAGGCGAGATCTACAAGCAAGTATCCTTCAGATTATTTTACAACTTCCCTAGATTTGATTCTGGAGGCACGTGATTGATAGGTACCAAAAAAGCGGCACACCCACCCCCTTAGATGCGACATTCCGATCATAAAGGCATTTTAATTATTTTTCAGCTCTTTATCAAAATGAATTAAATTGTACATTTTATATTAAAAAATCTGCCGAAAAAAGTTAGCACTTAATGTGCCTGGTTTAGGAATTTATTTTTTTTGTGTAAATTCTAGTTATTGTGCGTTTTTGATATTTTACTTGCAGCTCAATAAGACTTATTTTCTTGAGAATGATAAATAAATCGAAGTTAGATAAATACAATTAGATATGGCTTTTTTTATAATTTTAATTTTATTCCTTATTTCTCTAAATAGGGTGTTAAGAATATTTTCTGAGAATTGTTTTGCTTTTTTGCACCGGGAGAACGTTATGCGATATGGTCTGTTGATATTAACATTTGCATTTAGATGAAAAGATAGCCTAAATTATGGCCATTAATGGACCAGGAAAATTATCAATAAATTTATTTTTTCCGAAAATTTTTATAAATTTTTATAAGACGCAATCGTTATTTTCAATGTTCATTAGGTTTTTGGACTCAAATGCTAACCACTAGATTGGTTTCAAAAGTGTTTTCATGTCAGACAAATAATTTTGTGCGATAATTAATCTCGAGAGTTTCATATTTTTTCAATTATTTAGGTTCCCAGGTATGACGGGATCACTACTCCTTATAAGTGGTTAAATATGAAATCGTGGGTTGTCCTGAGAAATGTTTAATGCTTATTAGAATTTTTGCATTCTGAAGAGGATAATGATGCGTTTTACTGGGGGTCCTTTCACATTTCGTTGTAATTATCGGTGAGAATGAGTCACATATCTTACCTTGTCTTACGGAATTTATCCAATAGTTGAAACACGTATAGGTAGGGTTGCGCACGGGTTGGAATTTTGGAGCCTTTCCATTTGCCAGAGATTTCGATTTGAAAGGCGCGGTGGGCAGACAAGAGCACAGTTGCGAATACCATTAGGGACCGCTGCGAGTCTGATTTTTTTTTTTTTTTCTTATTGTTTATTTATTTAATTATTTGTGTTTTTAGTTTTGTTTGGAGACAGGAATAATGGGTTTTGTGTACAGTACAGTATGAAAAGAAGTTTTTACAGATAAAAAAGTAAAAAATTATAAAAAAAAGTGTGAAAAATATGCGAAGGCATAAGTCGCTCACTTTCTTCTTCAATTCGGCCATTTGCAAGTTGAATTTTTGTGGTGTAATTTGGTCTATCGCAAAAAAAAAAGAAAAAATGAGAATTGCAGCACTATTTTATTTTATATAATTATTTTTTTACATTTTATTTAAATATTTATTTAATTAATTTATGATTTCTTAAAAAAGAGTTATTCTCTTTTCTCTTTTATCTTGCTTAGTTTTAGTGTTGCAATTTCATATTCTTGTGATTTTGTTGACCGAGTTTTAATTATTATTGATTCTGCAGCAATGATATTTTTTCTTGCAAGCATTCGATTTTTTTTTGCTTCTTCTTAGTCTTTGCAATATAAACTTGAACACTTCATGTTACCTTAGCCCTTATCAAAAAAATGCAAATGCAGTTCTCTTCCATTTTTAACATCCGACTATGTCGCGTGTGAAAGAGACCGCGATTTTTCGTTCTTTACATTTGTTTGTCACAGTGCAATTTTACAAGAAATCGAGAAACAAAAAAATGGAGTTGTAGTTAATCCCCCTTACTTCCGAGGTATCTTCAGGATCTTTGTTCACAATGTGTAGATAGCCTTTTTGATCTATTATTTTGGGCATTTTTAAGATCATAGGCTTTTTACTACCAAAACAGGTCTATAATGTTCAGCTATTTTTTTATTTTTAGCCAAATGTTATTGATATCACACAGTTTGTGCTTGTAATATTTTTTGTTTTTGCAAAAAAAGTGATACTTTTTATTCCCCGGTTTATTCGGAAAGAAGGGATTGGGAGTTATCCTATAGATTTCTGCAAAACGGAAAACACCCAGGCATTATTAGTCCCTGAAAAGCACAGGGTCGCGTCATGATCTTATGCTGATTTGCATAAAATTTGAAAGAAAAAAAAAGGTGTTTTTATTTTTCCTTTATTTTTTTTTTATTTTCCCCCATATTTGGCATTTACTACCATTTTTCTTTATTTTCTTTTGCACTTGTTTTGATATTTCAAAATTTTTATTTAACGTTACTTCATAAAGGGAGTATCGGTTACATCCAGAGACTCCAAAATTCCAATAAGAAAAAAAAATCATGGACTAGTATGCTCTCAAGGTGAAACCAGTGATACTCCCGAAAGGTCGTTCCTGATTGGTCAGCCAATCAGAGATCTTCTACCCGCCCCGCGAAGGCAGGACCAATGTTTAGCCATCCCCAAACCGAAACACACATGCTCGCGCCGTCTCGAGCACCCCTCTGCGGCGACGCTGCAAAACATGTTTATGGCCTCAAAACGAGACCTGTAGTTCTTCAGATTCTTTTTGATCATTTTTACTTCCACCTATTTTTTTGCAATGTATAAAAAAAAAATTTTTTTACCCTTGTTATTGAGTTTCTTTTGTTTCTTACTTTCTGGTATTGCAAATTTATTTTTCACTTCACTGGAAAAAGTAAAAATTTCTAGAATAGCTCGAAAATACGAGATTTCATTTTTGTTTCAAAAAAGTTTTGTTCTTTATATCACTCATTATTTTGTGAGTCTATATAGAGTGCTTCAAAAAGAAAACAAAAACTTTGTTTATTTTTTTTCAAAATACTTCTTGTGGAAATTTGCAATAGAGATATATAATGCGGATATTCAAAACTCCCAATTTGGAGGAGAGTTTTCATCTGATTGGTTCTCATTCTCAATTGCTATCGTCTTTGGCGGAGTTTCTGTCATTTCTTCCTGGTCGATTGGCTTTGCATGATCTCATTTTGGTTCAAGATTTTGGTGTCACATCTTTTTACTCAGTAAGTGGAGTCATTTTTATTTACCCCTTTCCGCAGAATTTGTATTTAAAACTTATAAAGATCGTTATTGCCGATAAATGCAATATTTATTTCAGTATTTTCGACAGGCCATTTCTTTGTTTTAGCTTATTTTATTGAATACAAAACCCACCAAAACAAAAACCATTCCATTATTGGTTAGATTTCAAAAATTACACAAAAATATTGCAAAAAAAAATATCAAGAAACATTTTTGCATCATATCACCAGGTGGTGAGTCAGCTCCAGATTATTAAATGGTTTTTTTTTCCTGCATCGATCTTTCTTTTTTTTTCTCTATTTTTTTTATAGACGCTACATGCAAAGTTTCTGAAAATTTACATAGAGCACGGGGAGAGTTGGGCCCTTAATATATTGGTGCCCCCTTTTTTTCCCCCTTTGAATTTTGATTTTGCAATTTATTTAAACACTCTTGAACGTCATTTTTCACATATTTCTCAACCTCAAAATCGATCCTTTCTTAGACCCAACATGCAAACTGTCTGAAAAATTACACGAGATATGAGTGGAACATAGTTCGCCTGATTGGGGCAAAAGCACCATCAAATTTAAGTTGAGATCTATTTGTTAAATAACAAGAATAATTGTAATTTTCAAAAAAAAAAAGAGTGTGTTTTTTCCTCCAATCAGCGTCAAATTCAGTAATTTGGTTTAACATTTTTATTTTTAATTTATAGATGGTCGAGCCTTTTCTCTCTCAGCCTGCAGCATTTCAGCGTGTTCTTCGCCGAAAGTTTTTGAAGGATCTTCGTAAAAACTATGGGCAATCTTTCGACGACCCTTCTTTTCAAACACCTACTAATGAGCAGATTGCTGAGGACCGTCTTGTTAGAAAGGCTCAGTTAACCGATGGTGTTGTTCAGCTTGCTAGACTGTTTTCGCAGCTCTCCCTGCTTTTATGTTCGACTGATTGCAATGATGAATAAATGGCAGATTTTCGTTGTGGTTTGAAGAAGATCATAAAAACCGATAGTGTGACTTTTCATCTGACGAAACCTGGGATTGGTTTTACTCCGGTGTTGATGATGAGCATTTTGATCCATATTGCAAGATTTATGCAGGTGAGTCTCTTATTTATTTATTTCTGAATTTATAAAGAAAATTTTATAAAAATTGATGACTTAAAAATGTCCAAGAAAAAAATAGTTGCATTCTCATCTTTTCATAAAGTGTTCCCTCAGCTTAATAAATTATTTTGCAAATGAAAAAGATGGAAATACCAAGACAATTTCTTCTCATGTGATAGCGGAACACTTATTTTTTTCTAGTTATGGGATTGTTGGCTCCTAATCTGCTTTACTCTCGTTTTTATTTTATTTTTTTTTTATTATTAAACTGGCTATATAAGGCTTCAATGATATGATTCATGTTAGCCAGTTTGTAGAACTAGCTTTCATCTTGCTTGTATTTTGTGTCACAAAATAATGATAATAATGCAAAATAAAAGAAAACATAATAAAAGTGAGTGTAAAAGTAAAAAAAAAGGGGGTAGAATCTTTCCTTTTTATGCATACATAATACTTTCAAAAAACTTAAAGATCGTTTTTTTTTCAGGCAATTGGTCTTTTGTTGGAGAAAAATCAGGTTTTTGCCGTTCCAGCTCATTTCATGGAAAGTTTTGACATTGCAAAGATGATTACTGTAACCCCTGAGTCAATCGTAGAGGATGGGAAATCCGTTTTCTTAAACTATGCAGAAGCTGTTGGCGATGTTATGCATTGTTATTTACAGAAAACACAATTCTCAACTTTGGAGGGACTTGCAGGACTGGTGAAAAGCGTAATTCAAACAAAAGGGGATTTTCGTCCTATTTTTTTTTTTTTCCCTCAAAAATCTTTTTCTTTTTTTCCAAAAACTACTTTCTTTTAGGCCTCATATAAACAGCGTCTGAAAATTCACACAGAGTACGGGAAGAGCGAGGCCACCAACTTGTCGGAGCCATTTATTGTCGGAGCCATTTATTGATCGAAAATTTAATTTGACATTTTGAAAATTTCCCAAAAAATTTTTAAATTTTAATAAAGATTTCAAATTTTATAAAAAAAATGAAACTTCTTTCAAAAAAATAAGAAATAAAACTTGAAAAAATAAAAATTAATAAAAAATAAAAAAAATGCGGAAATTTTATTTAAACTTTAAAAAAAGTATGTTATTAAAANTCAGTATAATTAACACCAATTCCCGATCCTGCGAGAACTTTTTCATTGATTCCGATCTGAATATTTCTAGTTAATAATGTGAAAATGTTGGTCTCTTAAAAACCTCTTCTAACGTAGTCATAATGAGAAAAATATAAAATAAATGATACCAGGTGTGTGATGGTACCGAGTTATAACAATTTATGATATATTATATAATAAAAATATATTTATGGAGCAAACTAAAGGTCAAATCTAGGCTTATTCTTTGAAATAAATCTCTTTAAATGGGCGTGGTTGAGATTAACCCTTAACAATAAAAATACGGATTTTAAATTTGATTTTATAGAATTTTATTGCTTAAATTGGCAGAAAAATATAGGCAAAAATAAGGGGGGGAAACGCAAAAAGAGTAAAAACTCAACTCAAAGTTAACTGATTCATTAAAGCTCGAAAGTATGCCTTTAAAGCAAACTTCAAGGTTGACATCAAGGAGCAAAGTTGCTATTTTACACCTTGCACCTTGAAAGTCTACCTTAAATTGGGTTTATTTAAAAAACACATCTTTAACATGCAGCTTGAATTTGTACCTTATATTTAAGAGAAATTCAAGTTGCATGTGGCTCTTTAAAACCTAAAAACACACATATCAATCAAAATTGATAAGGTTGTTTTCTGACAAAAGGGGCTACAGAGTGTGTATCCCAAAATCTGGTATCCCCTTAAGGGGGTAGCAGCGATGTGGCAGATTGGTACATTTTTTCGGAGCGATTTTTGAAAGAAAAAAAAATGTGAAAATTTTTTATATTATTTTTTATCTAAAAGGAAAGTGTCCATACTTGCAAACGTTTATATTTTTAAACTTTTTACATACTTAAGTATCTGTAAAAACATCANATTTCTAAAGAGTCGACAACAAAATGACAAAAAAACATTTCATGATTTTTCAAACAGCAGTCAGAAAATATGTAGACATGCATGAAAAAAGTTAAAGTGGCTATTTTTTTCGTTTTTATTCACAGATTTCATAAAATTAATCAGAAAAAATTTTGGACGAAAAATGCTTAAAATTTTCATAATGCTTTGAATTTTTTCGAAAATTTTACGAATTATAAAATAAAAGTTTGAACTCAAATCGTTCCTTAAATAGATAAAAAATGATTATAATGAGCTGATACACATTTATTGTGGTTCAGCTAACGATAATAAGCACAAAAAAATAAACCAACTGATTATTTTCGTAAGTTAAATTGACGCCAGTCTGCCACATCGCTGCTACCCCCTTAAACCAAATACGTAATTATAATAATACCATAAATAATGTCGAAATTGCGTAGCCGTTAAAACATTTCCTATAAACAAATAAAAATGTATACAGTCAAAATATGGGTGTGTTGATAACACAAACTTTGTCAGATAAACACTTTCATAATTCTTTTGAAGTCAATGCAAAATAAAATTTTCAAAACATTTGGAACATATTCTAGAAATTTTCATTGAAAATAAAAAATATTTTCCGCCTTCACATTTCTCTATAGTCAAAGATAGGCTTTTCAAAAAAGTCGACCAAAAAAATTATCGATGAAAATACCCCACTTTTTTATTATGATAATTATGGAATATTTTGAAAGTATCGATAAAAGTGCCAATTTTATCTGAAAATTTTGAAATTTTTAATGAATATTTCGACCGATAAATTTTAGATACCGATTAGACGTACTAAGTCAGACAAAATAATTAACTCTGCGATATTATTGAGGTCAAAATATAACCCCTGGAAACTCCACTAAGGTATAATGACGTGGTTTGATAACCATGGTGTTCAAAAAAGTAATTCTAATTAAATAAAACCTTTGTGGCGTTTATGATTGAATGAAGGCGTTTTTTTGTTTCGTTTTAATATAGATTGATAAAATTTATCTTGAAAGTTGGTTACTTTTATCAGAGGATCGTATGTACAGAAATGTGGACGAGGTCGCCACTGACTCACGCGACTCATTATCTTACTAT
Organism: Oikopleura vanhoeffeni; assembly: GCA_004367855.1. Taxonomy (NCBI): domain Eukaryota; kingdom Metazoa; phylum Chordata; class Appendicularia; order Copelata; family Oikopleuridae; genus Oikopleura; species Oikopleura vanhoeffeni. The sequence continues at coordinate 639,366 of SCLH01000493.1, forward strand.
TTTAAGTTTAATATTCCTCTTTCAAATTCAGCTTAAATTATAACAGCCCTCACAAAAGCCTCTGCCATGCACATCTCCTTGAGCCAGTGTTGTGTGTTAGACCAAAACGTTCTTTAAATGAAAACATTTCATTTTAAGCATATAAATTTCTATTAACGCGAACATCTAAAAAAAGGATATTTATTTCTCGAATTTAAGTAAAAAACTCAAGAAAATATCTTTGAATACTCAAATTGTGGAACACAATGCGTTTTAGCCATGCAACCTGGGCCATAATTAGTCGTACACAAAACACGTCATATTTTTTTAGTACTGACATTCTGACTGAAAACAAAACGTTGTTAATAATGTAAAAATTACTATTTGATTGTTTTTAGCTCTGTGGCGCATCCAGGTCTGGAGACGCCGACGGTTGTGAAACTCCCGTATAAAACTTTGGAATTAAACTACACCAACTTACCATTTATGAAAACCCCCTGTTGACCAATGAGAGCACCGGATTTCACTCTTCGACCAATAAGAACTTCGAAAAGGGGGTTTCCATTAATGGTTAGTTGGTGTAGTACTAGTGAGTGTAGTTACACTTAGATTTACTGATTTGGAATACTCAAAACAGTAAAATGAGAATAAGCAATAATGTTCTATTAGCGGCGGCAACGTCAGCAATAACTGTGAATTTAGAAGAGAGATTAAAAGGTTGGCAGTGAAAAAAAAGGGCAAAGGGCAAAAATCAATATTTGGCATTTTCGTTTTCGAATTTTTTTTTCAAACATACTTGAATTCATGTACTTCAGAGCGCGATTTAGATCCAAAAAGGTTATATAAAATCGCTTAAAAGATTCTGGTGAAGCTGATTGTGAAATTGACTTTATTTGGGAAAAAATTCTCTGATTTTTATCCATTCAGAATGTTTTTTCTGGTTTTTTTAGGGTTTCAATCACGGTCTGAAGCACACGAAATTCGTGTTACGAATCCAATAATTTTTGAAAATATTTAATTTTCTTGACCGAAAATGCCAGAAAAGTGATTTTTTGCCCTTTTACTGCAAACCCGAGATTTAAGGAATTTTAAGTTGAACATGTTCTTAATAAACGTGCCGTTGATGGATTTTGATTACTATTAAACGAATACAATCATCAAAAGGACTGTTCTCTTGAAGACCGTTTGAAAAATGTTTAAACCGTCGGAGTTTTTTTTCGAGTACATTAATTTACAAATGAAATGAGTTATGACGTCACGATTGAAAGGAACGTCAAAGTATAATCTTCGAAATATTTATTCTCGGATAATGTACTTTTTATGTAGAAATCACTCACATGAAGCCTATTTTTCTATTGACCAATATAATTATCAGCCCTTTCAACGACCCATCAGATTTTTGACAAATCCGAATTCTGAAATTCAAACTTAAGTTTTGAGAAGCCCAGTTCCAAATCATAGTTCCCAAAATAAAGAAACTGAATAATTTTAATAGAAATAATTTCATATTACTGCGACCATCTCTTGACTAGGACCAAATATGAGTCGATAAATATATTTATAGGGGTAGTTTTTCAAGCTAAAATTTTTGCAGCATCAATTATAATATCCGGCACCATCTGGGGGTGAAAAAAACCTTCAAAACACCGCTTGCGTTACATTTTTAAAGTGCGAGAAAACATTTAATTTAGACACCATAATTATTAATGTCAAAATCGCAGAAGCTATTTTTAAGATCAGCATTGTTAACTCATATGCAAAAAATAGGTGTTTGATCTAAAACACACTCGTGCTGGTACGTGATATATGATTTCGTACAGATGGGGTTAGAAATAATTTCGAAAAAAGGTAATTTTGATCACGAAAGATTCAGGCTAATAATTTTAAATTTTGTTTTTTAAGAGGTATACAGTATACCGTATACTATTTTAGCCGGGAATTTAAATAAGCCCATCTTTAACTACTGAGAAATGTGTAGGCGGAAAATATTTAATATTCTCTATGACATTTCTAGACTTTGTTCTGAATTGTTCGAAAATTTTATTTTTGCATTGACCACAATATAATTATAAAAGTGTATTTCTGACAATGTGTGTGATGTTCAGGGGTCGGCAATACCTGTCCCGTCCTTGTCCACCTGTCCTGTCCTTGTCCACCTGTCCTGTCCTGAAATTCAGGACAGGACAAGGACAGAAAATATTAAAACATGTCCTTATTTCTGTCCTAGGCCCGAGGACAGGACAGGACAAGGACAGACAATAATAAAACCTGTCCTAATTTCTGTCCTGTGAGAAATTTTTCAGTGAAAATAATAAACTTTTTGAGTTTAAATCTGAGAATAATTATAGAATAATATATCTTTGGTAAATATATAGAATTTTAATTATTTACAATTATTTAACCGCAGCAACGTGAATTCAATATTTTGTGCTAAATTTCACCCGAATAGTTTAGTAAGATTTTTAAAATGGTTAGTATTATTCACAAAAAACACTGTGAAATGCTTGAACATTTTACGCAAAACTTTGACCATTTAAAATTTCGGTTATAAGGAGAAGAAAATGAAATCGGACAATTAAAACTTGCGTACCCACCTATGGAGACAGAAAAAGCTGAAATTTTCCATGGGTACCTTTTTTGGCCTAACTTAGCACCTCTGATGATCAAAAAAAATTCGATAATTTTTCACCCCTAACCACCAAAATATTATCTCCGAAAATCAGGACACCTACTGTAAAACTTATGCCAATATCGAGCGCAGGGACATGCAGCTTTTTAAAATTGATTTTGATGAAATTTGAAACCATACTAAAAAGTGCTTTGAGCTAAAAAAGTATCAGCCACTATCAGACAATAATTTTCATCAAGTCATATTTCGAACTTGATTTTTTTAAAATTCGAAATATTGCAGTCAGTCATATTCGTAGACCAAACTAGAAGGTAAGGAAGATATACCAAATGAAAATAGGCGTTTCCGATTTATTATTTTTTTTTTCGAAATTTAAGATATTGATACCTACTGTAAAACTCATGCGAATATCGCGCGCAGGGCCGCACAGCTTTTTAAATAGATTTTTATAAAATTTGGAACCACACGAAAAAGTGCGATCAGTGAAAAAAGTATCAGTTACTACCAGAAAATCAATTTTATCAAGTCATATTTTGTACTTGATTTTTCGAAAAATTGCAGTCAGTCACGTTCGTTGACCAAAATATAAGGTAAGGGTGATAAACCAAATCGAAATATGCGTTTACGACTTATTTCTCGCGGAAAAACATAAAAAGCGCATATTTATGGGTTATAACTCGCAACTCGTCATTGAGGGATCATGCAGTCATACAAAACTAATCATATGTTTTTCTATATGACATAGTGATCCCAAAGTTTACTTAGTAATTTTTAATTCTCAAGAGTCTCCTTCTCAAGTCTGGGAGAATGCCTTCATGGTGAGCAAAACCTACAAACTTGACCTCAAGGACTATTTTAATTATTAAATAATGTTATACTTGAATTATCTAGGAGAGTTTATTAATGATTTTTGTATATCCTATATTGAACGGAACTCCATCTTAAAAACGTTTTCAAAGTCAGCACTTGGGATCGAATCCCAGAGTGGTCTTCTCTTTTTTTAAAGTGTAAAGAATATTAATGTAAACGAAATTATTTATTGGGAAACAAACCGATGACAAAATTTCGAATGTGACAAAAATTAAGTTTCTACCATGTATGGATCTCCCATAGAGAGCCCCGTAAGTGACTCCCTTAATTGAGTTAATTGTGTGTTATCTTGTACTTCGTGGACGAGCGTGGGTGTGGACGCTAACTAGTTGTCCAATCCCAGCGCGGTTCGATTACCTNGACTCTAGAGGGCGCCGCGCACATAAAAGTAAAATGAGTCATCCAAGGCAAAACGTCAACCCGAGGTAATCGAACCGCGCTGGGATTGGACAACTAGTTAGCGTCCACACCCACGCTCGTCCACGAAGTACAAGATAACACACAATTAACTCAATTAAGGGAGTCACTTACGGGGCTCTCTATGGGAGATCCATACATGGTAGAAACTTAATTTTTGTCACATTCGAAATTTTGTCATCGGTTTGTTTCCCAATAAATAATTTCGTTTACATTAATATTCTTTACACTTTAAAAAAAGAGAAGACCACTCTGGGATTCGATCCCAAGTGCTGACTTTGAAAACGTTTTTAAGATGGAGTTCCGTTCAATATAGGATATCCTAGATTCCTAAGTAATTTTTTATTCATGAAGATAATACGTCATTTTAAGTGCATAAAAGAAGATATGAGAATTTTTAAATCAACATTTGACTATGTACAATACTTAATATTTTTTTTTAAGATCCATAATTTTAATGAGTTTTTCTGATCGTATTTAAATTAACTGCAGAAATCATAGAGACCAAGAAATTCAAATTGAAGGGCTTAATTAAAATTGATAAATAACCGAAATGAAAAATAACTTCTCTTAAGGGCCTCGGTGCATTTTGACGGATACGAATATCCGCGGATATGGGCTCTTGATGAAAAACTTTTTACTGGGTTTATATATTCTTCCAAATATACCATCAAAAAGATGTTTCATAATCCAGGCAACTTTTGTGACGAAAGAATTTTAGAATTATTGCTTTTAAAAAAAATTTTGAGTTCGAATTAAACTTTCCGAATTCGACAAACTATGAGAAATTTTTGAAAAAGTTTCGAACATTATCAAAAAATGCCTTATTTTGTGTTCAAATATTTTTTGCATTATTTGTTTCAAATCAACGAAAAAAACCCTTAGATATGGCTACTTTAACTTTTCGCGTAGGTGACCACATATTTTTTATATGATATTTGAAAAATAATATGACACTTTTTTGAGATTTTTGGTCGAAACTTTTTGGAAATATTTTGAAAATTTTCCTCATTTCTGGTTAAAATTTTTCAAACTAATTTTTTTGGAATCCTTAGCTGAAAATATTAGGAATCCCTACTTTCACTATATTCAAACATGTCTACGTTTTGTTTCTTCGCTCTTGTTTATACTCTGAATCATACTTTTTTGAATGAAAATACGGTTTGCGCGAAATATACTTCAGCCCTCTTTAATCAAAAATTTAAANGCTCAAAAAATGAATTTCAGTAGGCGTCCCTAAAAGCACTAAAAAGCCTACTCCTCATTCATCTCTCATCACTTTTTATCAATATTTGCAATTTAGAATGAATATATAAATGCACATCACCAAATGTAAGCCTTTTTTCAAAATTTTGCCTCTAGTGGTCAAAACAGCTTATTTGGGAGCCTCGGGCAAACGCCTACTCCTCCTTAAATATATATGGAACATTTTCAATTTGTACATCAAATTCACCGCAAAGCCTAGATTAAGGTTCAAATGTAGCCCCTTTTTTATTTTTTTCTCCAAAGTCTCAGGAACGACTTGTGAATTTCTAGTTTTTGTTGAAATTATGAACTATAAATTTTCTAAAACCTACTTTATTTGAAAAAAATTCAAAATTCAGAAAAAATCATACGACTTAAAAAACTCATTGACAAATTCTCTACAAGGGCAATCAAAAAAGTTATCTGAGAAATCTCAATTATCGTCACCCTTAATTAATTAATTTAACCTTTAATTTCAACCCCCGAAAAACCGACTTTTCTTTGAAAAAATCTGAAAACCAAAAAAAAATCTTACTAGTGAAAAAACTTGGCAGAAAATTGTCTACAAAATCTGTGTATCAAAAAGTATTATACGTGAAGCTGAGATATCGACGCCCACTCCCTTAAGGGGGTTGAGGGGGGACCTTTTTGGCATATTTTCACTTTGAGGCAATATTGTGCGAATACGAGACATAGTAAAGGTAAAATAAAAAAAAATATTGATGCTCAAACAATTTAAAGT
>SCLH01000494.1:0-14153 GCA_004367855.1 Oikopleura vanhoeffeni
AGTGAAAGTTTGTTCCAACTCCTTAGAACTTTTGGCTACAAAATTCTAATTTTCAAAATATCAGTTTGGTGTACCCTACTTTTAGGGTGTCTCAATTCATATGTATTCTCCTCCCTGCTTTTTCAGATAACCTTATCTTCGCAAGAACTTACAAGAAAATGAGCAGCATAAACCGAGGTCTGTAGCAGACCATAAGAAGGAGAGTTTCGGCCAAATTCCTTTCTCGTGTTTTTTCTTTCAAAATACTGTGTTTCGATTATCCAAAAAAATTTACAACATTTCAACTTATTTATACAATATATTCATTCTAAACATAAAAAAAGTGCTTTTCCAGGGACCATATTTAATTAGAGGTGATATTAGTCGCATGCCCTCCAACTTGATTGACTTCGCCAAATGTTGGATCTCAAATAGATTTTAATAAGTAAGTTATGATGGAAGAATTTGAGTTTGTCCAATTGGGTTCGAAAGGTCGCGCGGTCAATACGCTATTTTGATTTCAATTTGGTTTTCTTGACGGTCACTCGATTCCCCGCAAAACGGATTTTAAAATTTGTTGGACTTAAGGTTGCTGTGAAATTAAAAAAAAAAATTTCTATGTCCAATCTGAATCTTTTTTCTTTCTTCTACAAATATTAATAACATAAAATTGTTCTTGTCGGAGAAAAAAAGTTTGCTAGTTCCTTACCTCTTAGAAGGCGTAGCGAGAAATCTGACTCCATTTGAGAGTCAAGAAATTTATCGACATCTTTTGCAGAAAAATTTACCTGAATTTTTTTTTTGAGACGAATTTTAATTGTAAACGTGACTAAACTAAAATATTTTCAAAGATATTCAGTATTCCTGCTGTCCGATTTTGACTGTTACATTATATCTGAAATAGTTCAGAGACCTAAAAAATGGGTGTTAAGTTGGATTGGTCCCAATACATATTGACTTCTTTTTATTCCACCAATCAAAACAGGATCCGGAGCGTCGTATCGTGACGGTGATTAGTTCTAGACGAGATGGGGCAAGTATAATTTTGAGGATATAGTGACAAAAAATCGCACTACAATAATAAACTCAATTCTTTTTAAATAAATTCTTTAAAATTACATTTATCATTATGATATTTTTAAAAATTTATAAAATTTTATGCCCGTTTTCAAAATCAAATCTTAGGCTGGGTTAGCTGTTTTTTAATAAGACACAAAGAATATTTTGACGGATCTCGGAGCTCAGACATTGGAATCATCAAACGGTTCTTGCAGTCGTGTACCTGCACCAAAATTATGAACACATTTTTTTAGTTTTTTCTCAGGGCAACCGTTTCAACGGGAAAGTCCTTCTAAACCGGCTGGAAGAACGTTATTTTTTGGGCAACTTTATTGGCCAATTTTAAGTTATAATGAATATTTAATTCTGACTAAAGTTTTAAACGCCAAGAAGATCCTATGGCCCATAGGCTATGGCACCAGGTTGTATGTTTCAGGGCAAGGTCCCAAGAAAAAAAATCAAGAAATGGGTTTAAAAAATTCTCTGAAACACGATTTTATTGGTCGAGATCACGACATTTAACCCGGTTACCGGTTGTCTTGGAAAAATAAAAAAAATGCGTTTTCTCTGGAGCTTATGGTGAGGTACACGATGGCAAAGAAAAAACCGTTTGAATGAATTCCATTCTCGAGCTTCGGCTTCAGTAAAAAATATTTCTTTGTTTTCCTTTAAAAAACAGCTACTTAAACTTGTCTTAAAGTAATAAAAAAACCACTGTATATTTATAAGTATATAGTATACGTGTCGTATTATACAAGTTAAGGGGGGTAATACGACTCTGATTTATAAAGCCTTAGAGCATTCAAAGATGCTCCAAATTGATGACGGGGTGAGTAATTAAGTGTGTCTAGAACCCAATCATCAAAGAAGTTAAGTAAAAATAACGTTACCGTGTCGATCTTGACCACGTAAATTCAACAATATCGACTTGACGTAGAGCATCTTTCTCATCCAAGTGGCGTTCTTTGGAGCCTACTTTCCGAAAAAAAATCGAGCACTTTTTTTTCGGAAATTTTTGGAAAAATGACCCAAAAAAATCAAATAAATTTCGAGTTCTTGCTCTCAATTGGCAAAAAGGGCTTGATTTCATCTCTTACATATGTCCGAGGAGTACTTGAGTAGCAAAAGAATGTGTTTGAGGCCATTTTGCAAATAGAATCCCTCCGGGAGAGATGAGATTTTAAGTCTGAAATCTAAAAAAATCGTCGGTTGATTTGGGCGTTCTAGAAAAAGTTTCTTCAGTTCACCGGATGCAAAAAAAGTTTGGACATACTACGTTTCGTATCGTGAAAATTTGAGCTCAATTTGATATACCGTCGGGAGGAGATAGCATTTTGCAGTTTGGGAAAATGTTCCACCTTGGTGTACGAAATACTGACGGTATTAGTGTAGATGTCAAAAATAATTTTTGAATGTAACTTTTCGCAACGATTAAGGATAGATCTACAAATTAGCATTTTCGGTTTTCTCATTGAACTGTTATTTTCAAGTAATAGTTTCATCGAGAAAATTCAATATCAGAGTCGTGATACCCCCTTAAGAGAAGTACCCCCACGCGACGTTATATTTCGGCTCTCAGACAAAGTATGAAGGGGCTAATTTTTATCTCCATTCTAATTTTTGTTATTGGTTCATTCTCAAAAATAATTAAAAAAAAAAAAATTCGATGTAGAAATTCTATTTTTTCCCAAGTATAAATTTGCCTTCTATTGTCTGTAACTTTCAAAGTTTTACCCCGTGAACGCTAAATGTTTGGTTAAATTAGTTCACTCTAATTTAATCTTGAGAAAAATAGAATAAACTTTAATTTTCGAAAAATAAAAAAATGTGTCAAATGTTTCTTAGTCCTGAAAATCGCGTACCCCACGCGGAATATATCTCGGGAAACCATATATGTAGAAATATTAATTATAGCTGCATTCCCAAAATTTTGTAAACGGTTGCTTACAAAAAATTAAAAAAAATTAAAATTATTAGACCCGAAAAAAAAACTCAATAACACTTTGCCAAAATTTGAATTTTTTTTCTAAGTATTTTTTCAATAATGAATTGACTGAATCTCGGATTAAGACATCGGATCTGACTAATTTGCCACTTAAATTTCAATGCTGATACCTATAAAAATGAAAAATTTTTTGTATTTTTCCAAAAATAATTTTGCATAACACTAAGAAAAAAACATACATGGTATTTTTGCCCAATTTTGAGGTAACCCAAACTTTGACCTGGCAAATAAAGACCATAACTTATAAAAGCTAGCAAATATGGAGCGCATAAAAAACATCAAGCTCGGCGAATTTAAAGAAAGTGCTTTTTTCCGCGGAAAAAAATTTTGCGTCACTGCGTCGTGTGCTTCCAAATGATAAATTGAAACTAGCGCGCCACACGGTAGGACCAAAAACAGCCAATTTTGAGGACTTATCAGTGATTGTTAGGCAAATTAAAAGGAAAAAAAATATAATCGGAGGCGCATATTTTTTTAACTTACAAATTTAGGCTATGTTACGAAAAAATCAGAAATTATGTAGATACATCGCTAAATGAAATTGAAACAGTTAAAAGTCGAAAAAATGACTTTTTGGGGACCGGTAAAAATACCGATAACGATCATACAATAAAAACTTTTTGGTTACATTTTCGAAAAAATTCAGAGAAATAAGTCTCTCCTGGGTCTCAGAAACATGAATCAAGCATCTTTTATTAACTGTAGACTCGATTTTAGCCAACATTCTGCCGCAACACCATTTTAATCGCATTTACGACGCTTAATCATTAATGACAAAGAATCAATTATAAAGTTCATCGAATAAACTGAACAAAATGACGTTTTGTGCGTTTTTTTTTGAAAATTTTTACTGTATACAAGTATATTTTTGCAAAAATTTTTTCTAAATCACAAAATTAAAGCCTTTCATCGTGATCAGAAAAAAAATTCTACAAATTCTAAAGACTTTTTTCCCATTACACTATAGCCCAAAATGAGTCACGGACCGTAATATTTAAGGAATATAGGTTGGTAAAAGTAGTACTGTTTTTTTTCCAAAAATTGCTTAAGAAATCATTTTTGAAAAGGAAGTGAAGTGGTTCCTTAGAAGTTTTAAGACTTTTTACATTAGCAGCTCAAGTCGAAAACGATCACGTGACTTCAATTAAGAAATGAGGGTTTGGCCCAAAGTACGCCAAAACTAGTATTCAAATTACGCGCGAAAAGTTTTTGAGGACTAATACCACACCTAATTTAAGAGTTTTGAACATAATACATATTTCCAAACACGTGTGACTTACGTGCATCTTATTTTTTGCAAGAAATCAGGATTTATTATTGACATATTTTAAACTTTTATTTTTGTGATTATTCCGTCACGTGAGTTTAAGTTCAGACTTCCTGTAATGAGAAAGTCTTAAAAACGTTTGAAAGTTGACCCTGGAATTTTTTTGACGTAATTGAGTAACTTCTTTCAAATTACTGTAGCAATTGGTCATGCATATAGTTTTTTTCAAAATATCTCAAATCATGCGAAAGACCCCTAAAAGAATCGTACGAAATTTCAAGACCTTAAATGCAATTACAGTATGGCCTCCAGTTTAAATCAGGAGCCAGATCTCCAGAATCATAGCTTTCGTTAATGCTTGATAACCATAAGAATGCGTGGCCGAGAGAGAGGTGAAGAAAAATGAATAATTACAAACGAGTTGGGTTTTTTTAAATTTCCAACGATTTCTGTTTTTGTATATTTGTGAAATTGGCCTCCGGTTAGACTAAGAGATTTCTAGAAATCAGAACTTCCGATAAATTATCACACTTTGACTCTATCGAAGGTCTCGGCCTACGTGGTGAGGGTCGTATGTTCTCGGCATTCTGTCGCCCATTTAATAATATTGAAGAATAATTTATGAGTACTTTTCACTCCGAGAATTTTGCAAGACCAACATAATAATTATTTTTAGACAGACTCTAGAAATCATTTGAAATTTTTAAAAAGGTAATGCCAAATATACAATTAAAAGGTTTAATTTCATCTCATTATTGGCACACTTTTTGTCGAGTCTATGTGAATTTCGCACATTTTGGTTTCTTCTCTTCATTAAATGCCTTTAAATTCGTTTAAAATTTTACTTGTCATTTCTCAATTGTATAGCAAATGTCTGAATATTATTTTAAGCATTGATAAAAATGAATGTTGATTAATGCAAACTTCTGGCTAATCATGGCCGATAAGAAAGTGAAGGCAACTAGTTGGCTAAAATCGAGTCCTGGGGTACAGAATACATGTCAAAGTCTAACGAGCTTCAGAAACTCAAAACGTTGTGAAAATCATAAGCGTGGGTACTCCCCTTAAGGTGGCTGTTTTTTCCATTGTAATTGATCATCAACTTATTATCTATTTTAGAATTGATAAGAATTTATTATACCATATTAGAAAATTTCTCGAAAATGACGAAGAAATAACAGATCTTGGAACTAGAAGTTAAAAAACGAAAAATGTTAGATAACAAGGACTATATTAAACACCGAGGTCTTTTCCAAGATTAAACATATTAATGAGCCTCTACAAATTATTGAGATAGACTAAAGACAATCAACGATAAGTATCGACTTTTGAAACTAAAAAAGCAAGTTAAAAGGGGAATTTCTGTGGTGTTAGAAGAAAATGATGACAAGATCTTTAGACTCGAAGATAATAATTCCGATGCATACAAATCCAAGCGGTAACTTCAGTACGAGTCAGTTATTACAACGATACGGTGGACTTTTGTAAGATATTTTTTAAATTGGTTAACACTTGTGATAATTATGGGTAACGAACCGGTCATCTCGGAATTTCAATACTGATAAGTGTGATTTAAATTTAAACTTTAAAATAACTGCGCTAATTCAGACAAAACCAAAAACTGTGGCAATTGTTGGCGCATTTTCGAGAAAACTTATGGACAGAAATTAATGCGAAATGTACCATTAAATGTAGCGTGGTTATTTTTCAAAAGATATTTTTTTGTTATCAATTTCAGAATCATATAGTTCTTTTATTATATACAAAATTTAAATTTAAACTTAATTTATATTTATCTGATTTTTTGTATCTGATTTTGCTAATACTGAATCGTTTTAGATGCTGGATTCTCGATGACGACGATTTTATATCGGCGACAGCAGCCAACTACAAGACCCAAGAAAGCAAAGTACGGAGATCAGGGAAAGAAAGAAATTCTTGAAACACAAGTTCTCTGAGTCAGACAAAAATAACACTGCAAATTTTAAAAATTGTTAATTCCCGTTGCGGTTATCCGCATTTACATATTGAAATTCGATGGAAAAATTTTTTTTATGAAATCGCAGGAATTCAAGCGGATTAATAAATTGTTTTAGCATGCAACAAGAAACACTTTTAAAGCCAGATCATGGTGATTATCTTATCTTATACTTCTACCTTTGGATTTTTTAAAAACAAATTAATTCAAAAATAAGTCAACCAAGAGTAAAAATGGTTAATCTGAATGATTCTAAAATTAATCCCAAATTTTTTGACCAGATCGGACCAAGGAGTGTTTGATATAAAGAATTACGATATAATTCATTTAAAATTGGTACGGTCATAAATTGTCAGTAACTTATGGCAAACTTGTTAAAATCACTAATATCCGTGGATACCCTAGATTCATTTTCGAAATCCTGGCGATGGGAAAACTCCTTTTTAATCGACTGATAGGGTAAGAGCTGTATTGTAAATTGAATTGCGTTGTACAAAATTGCTAAAGTGGAAAAGTTAAACCTGTAAAGCTACACATGTCTTTACGTCCACTTTAGAGCTTCTTAAAGAAATACATTCAACAAGATTCCGACCTGAAAATGCTAGGTACCAAATTTTAGAACAGATCTGACTGCAAGGGTTTTCGATATTTCAAAATTAACGACTATCTAAATTCATGTGTTAAGTTTATGAAAGTCTAATGTTCCAGGATAGAACTTGACGAGATAAATAAAATGCATTAATAAAAAGTAAAGTGTTCAAACTTGTAAAAATTGCTCGTGTGTTTAACGGCACGCGGCATAGTTTTCAATTTTGAGACATTAATAAAAAAATGCATTTTTATAACTTAAAAGGGAATTAAAACCAGATTATTACATTTAGTTTGTATCTGGTTCACAAAAAAAGTGGTAAAAATACAGGAGAATATAACTCCCACAGAGTAATCCAAACAACTTATTCTCAAAATTACAGACGGTAAAAAATTCTCCAATTTCCCGGAAATTATTTAGACATATCAGACCCTAGGTTTATGATTAGGCATATATGGTCATAATATATTTTGAAAGTTGTGGAATCAATATACCATGATCGGAATGGAAACTGACGAGTATTGGTCGAAAACATATTTCCAACCGAAAATAAATTTCCCGCGAAAATAAAAAGTTTGAACCTCGTCGAGAAGTTCTCGTTGTAATCGAAAAAATTCGACTCCAGTTTGGAGCCCAGAATCATTTATCGACAGATTTTGCAGAAAAATGTTAACCTTGATCTAATTTGTTTTTGAGCAGATTGAATAAACATTTTGGGTAGCTTACAACGGCTGATGCTTTCTTTTTTCGGGCTTTTGTCGTGTGTGTCTATAGGACAAACCGCGAAATTCGGAATATTTCTTTGGCCATTTCAAGAAGAAAGGTGCCCTACATGCACAAAATGAGCCCGTTTATAAGTGTATTCAGGAAAACCATTGTTACAAAACAACACTGTTAAAAAATGTTTGAATGGAAATTTTAGTGCATATTCTAGACTCTCCAATTGTTGACTGAAACAATTTTAAAAAACCATATTAATGTATTGAGTTTATGATCTTGCCAATGCATAATCAATTAAACTACAGCTTATGCCGTTTAAAAACGACAACCCCTTAGGACAAGGTCAGACCGAAAAATTCCTGCCAGCGAGCGTTTAAAACGGACAACCTCGAAGGTAAATTTCCACCAAAGCGGTTAAAAGAGATAGCCCTGAAAAATTCACGCAGGAATTTTTTGGAACAAAATATTAACATATATACGTAACCCGACAAACGTATCGTAAATGCCAACAAAGTTACACTCCAAACAAAGTGGTGACGATGATGACTGAACCCCACCTGCACGAGCGTGTTTTCAACGAACACAGAGACCAGATAATATTTTGGGGAAGTGTCATTTTGGGCCGCCAGAATCTCGGAACAGACCCCCGATATTCCGCCTTATGTTTAAATTTAAGAATTTTGATGAGTCTAGAAATTGCTCATCAGACGCGGAAATGCTTATTTTGGATGCAATTTTTGTTTAATTGCAGTTAAACAGTGACTGGGAACAAGATAATGATTCTACAAATATACGTACTAGATGACTTTTGAAGGGGAAAAACTTGTGGCCTTATTAATTTTGACACTCCCGGCACCACCTTCTGTGTAGGTGAAGAAGAGCTTATTTCCTTATATTTGAGAAATCGCTATATTTGATCACCAATGACGTCCAAAATTTTTTTCGTACATGTTATTTTCGCATTTTTCCAATATATTCAAGAAATTTCGAGAACAGCGACCCACTTTTTATTTCTATCAGTCGATGATTAATTGATGGCCAATTCTACTATGTGGTTGTGTCTGAAACACTCTCGTGGCAGGTGGGGGTAGAACATCTCGTGCAGGTGGGTTTAGCAGCGTTTTCCTTATTGAAATTTTAAATATGTCGTTACTGGTGAGTTGCCTCGAAACGGGATTATTTATATTTTAAAAACCTTAAAATGGTTGTTCCTGTGGATTTTCTTGGAACAGCATTTTCAAGCCCTTTAAATCTAGATAAATGTCGTTTTACGTAGGTGGAATCGCTCGAAACGCGATTATTTAATTTTAAAACCATAAAATTGTTGGTTCCTGGTGGATTTCTCGAAACAATTTTTTAAGCCCTGACATTTAAAATTCGGAAAAACTAACAACCGTCCTTTTAAACGCACTAAGCTGGAGTTTTTCTCTTGAAAATATTTTGAAACCCTTTCAAATGGGTCAAAATATCAAAGGTTGAGATATCAGGTCCGATCGGCTAGACGTATCAATGTACTGGGCATTTCGAAATGGTATAATTCAAATTAACTTATGATCAAAGCTAATATCCGTATAACCGAGTAGCAAACTTCTGTTTTTTGCTTTAAGGGGGTGGTCATGTCCTGATTTAATAAAGGCCGTAGAGGCATTAAAAATGCTCAAATGAATACGGGGTGATAATTAAGTGTACTTAGAACCCAATCATTAAAATTTTTTTTTGAAAATTCTTTCGCATTTTTTCGATTTTTTTCCAAAGTATTTTTTCAAAGATGAAGTTAAGGGGTCGGTGATATTATTGGGATTAGCCAGTTTGTAGAACTAGCATTTAGCTTGCGTTCAAGATGTGCCAAAACTTTTTTGTATGCATACACTCCCCCACACATTAGCGACACAAGAGGACCCAAGCCAAAATGGTAAGTTCATGAAAGTCAAAAGCCGTCTTAGAAAATAATCGAAAATTTCGAAATTTTTTTTTTGATGATTGGGTTCTTAGTACACTAAGTTATCACCCCGTATCAATGTGGAGCATTTTTAATGCCTCTAAGCCTTAGAGTCTAAGGCCTTTATTAAATCAGAGTCGTATACCCCCTTAACCTGACTTCTTTGTTCTGCGTTTAACGGCGTGTTTATGTTTTCAAGCTGAAAACTGTTCACGAGCTACTATTCAAAACTGATAGGTAAATCGCTATTGTGCAAGTTTTGAAATAAATCTGGATAAAAATTACTTCAAAATTCCATTTTTTTTAATTATTTTACATTTCCAAAATATTATTTGTAAAAAAATTTGATATTTCTAATGTTTAAATATACTCTACAGAAAAGCGTCTTTAGTAGGAAGCGTCCTAATAATTTTGAAAGTACTGTTTCACGGAAATGTGTCCTGGTTTGATACATATGTAACATTGGGATTGTACCATTGCGTATTTGTAAGGAACAGTAAAGTACTTCTCATAGAACAGTTATTTTAAAACGCGTTCTACTAAAAACCCTTTACTGTAATTTTTTTGTGTGACTGATTAGGCGTAAGATTTAATTTTAGCTAATAGTGAATTAATTGCTTATTTGAAGACTTAGTTAGGGCCAGGGTGAAAATTCTGAATAGCAGAAAATTCCTAAAATTCCACATTTGTTCAGATTGTGTTTGTATCCTGAAGTAACTGAATAATAGTTGTTAATAGTAGTTGAATAATGTTGTTGTATTTTCAGTAACTTAAAATTCGATGATTTTACTTGTAGTTTTAATTCATTTCAGATTCGAAATGGAGATTAATTCGGACCATTTCAAAAAATTTGTTAAAACGAATGAAGAAGTGGAATTTCACGAAGAAATAACAGATCTTGAGCTAGAAGTAAAGATTGAAAATCTGAATGAAACAAGAAATATCAAAACTGAGGTTTTTGAAGAAAAAAATTATTCTGAAATAAAAATTCTTATTATTGGAGAAAAACGAAAAAATAAAAAAACATCAAATTTGGAAATAAAAAATAAGAAAATTAAGGCAGAATTTGTAGTATTTGAAGAATTAGAAGACATACAAGAACTTCAAAAAATCAAAGAAATCGATCACGATGATTTGAATAATCAGGTAATTGAGCAAAGATGAAATTTGTTTTATGAGTCTGTTAACTATTTGAGACCCCATGCCGATTAATCTGATAAAAATTATTTTCAACATTCTTTGGAAATCTGAACTTAAAAGTTATTCGATGATGTTCAGAAGTTATTTCAATCTATTTTTATACCAATATCTCTGATAAGAGTTTCAAGCGATTAAAAAAGTATTTAATAGCCAATTAAAACTATCACCTGATTTTTATTTTTCACCGGATGCCCGGTTTTACCTGTAATTGACCTATTAAAGTTTAAAAACGATTCTGAAAACATCACACATCCTTTGGCACAATTTTTTGCAAGTTAGTACTGGCAAATGTGTTTATAAGGACTGCGTTTATATAAATAAAACGACAGTACAACTTTTCGTCCGAAATTGTAGGCAATATTTTTTTGAAATTTGATACCCTTAATTTTTTTGAAAAAAACTGCAATTTTACCCTTTTCGAGGTGTCATATGATTGGCGCTGATTTTCTTAAACCACACGCGTGTAACAGTAACTGTGTATAATTTTTGACTATTTTTAATTTGACTCATAAAGATCATATAATCTTTGTAACAGTATCTGTTATAACAGTATACAGTTTAAATTCACTATATGATATACTGTCGTATGCGTCTAAGAGGACTGCGTTTAAGAGGACAAAACGACAAGAATTTGGCGATTTTTGGCCATTTTCGAAAAGTACATGCGTCTAAGAGGACAAAACGGGGCGTTTAAATTGTAGCGAGAAAAACAAATTGTAGTGAAAAAAAATACCCATAATAATGTAGCGAAATTTCATTTTTTTATATTTTTTTATTAAATGTGACGAAGTGGACAAAACTGGGCGTTATAATTAACATGTCCAACATTAATATCGAATTATAGGAATTATTGGTGGATTCTTCTGAAACTTCTTGGGGATTAATAATATATGGAAAAATGGAAAAAAAAGATTTTTCGTATTTTCAGTATTTAATTATTTGTCTGGTGTCAAAATAAATCAAGCCAAAACTTTTTTCATGAAAAGTTACCCGAATAAGTACATTTTTAAGTTCACATATCATACCAGTGTCATGGTATACAAAGTGCTCTTAACACCATGGTGTACCATGGTGTCTGGTGTCTAAATAATTCATACCAAAATTTTCTCTTGAAAAGTTACCCCCATTACGTATGATTGTAGGTCCCTATGATATAACAGTGTCGATATTCAAAAAAGTGCTTTTTACAGCACCAGGATGGTGCGGATGTCAAAATAAATCATGCCAAAATTTTCTCTTAAAAAGCTTACTATCCAAATAATATCTTTAGGCTCCTATGATATTCCCAGTGTCGATATTCAAAAAAGTCTCTTTACGACACCGGTGGTGTCGGTGTCAAAACAAATAGCCAAAATTTTTTTTTTCGAAAGTCACCTCTAAAAAATCAGGTTGAGATTAATTATTCTCAAAACAGCCAATTACCGTGTTTTCCGCGGATACCGGTTAACTGGTCGAGGTCAAAATCAAAAAAATTATCAACGGTTCAAATTTGCTCGGCTACCGATACAAAAAACCGTTCCGGGGATACTCCTACCGTTTGTCTACAGGGGGTGGGTCACCTTAAAAAAAAAGCTACCTAAATAAATCTATGATCGAAATAATTTCGTAAGTCTACTGTTCACCGAATAGCATTTAGTTCCATAAAAAATATTTTAAATACGGAAATCCACAATATTTGAACAAAAACTACATATCATATGTATACACTTGAATGTACTGAAGTATTCCCTTAATAGCGTAGTGAGTGTAGCAGATTTATGTTCAAACAAAATTGCATATTCTATACGATCCTATGAGCCATTTTTTATACCGAAAGTTTTTTCCCGAGTTTTTTCGCGTCCTTTTTAAATTTTTTATCATTTATGTTATTTCATGGCTGATGTTTTAGATGCTTGATTCTGATGACAGCGATTTTTATATTGGCGAGCAGCAAATTAAAGACCATGAAGAACAAAGTACCGAAATTGTAAAAAACGAAATTCTGCAAACCCGTTATACTGTTTTACCCATTTATAAGCCTGTGATTCAGCCAAAAATGAATTGCAAGATTGTAAAAATTGTCAATTACCGCGGTTATCCTCATTTACATTTTGAAATTAATGGAAAAAAGTATTCTTATGGAATTGCAGGAGTAAGAGGAAATTATAAAATTGTCTTGCGATGCTTAAAAAATTTTTTAGGATCAACATGCAATAATTTATCTTCTATACTACCTTCGGAATTTTTAAAACTAATTATTCAAGATAAGCCAAGAGAACTAACGTCCAATTATGCAAAAAAATTTCCCAAATCGGACCCAAGGGTTTATGACACAACCAATTACGATTTAAATTCATTTGATATTGGTAAAGGTCATCAATGTTCAGGAAGAGAAATGGACGAATCCAATAAAGTATATAAACCGGAGTGAAAAATATCGCGTGAATTTCAAGTGGTGTTGAAACCAAAAATTGAGCGTTTAAAAAATGACTGACGCCAAAATATAATTTTTCATCCTATTTAATGAACATATGACCTGATTCAAAAAATGTCCGGCGCCCAATGAATTGATACATGGACAAAAGTTTGTTTTTTAGAAACAATACAATTCTGCATAAAACCCAACATCTGAGAGTTCAACCCAGAGTGGTCGATTTTTTCCCCATTTTGCAAAGTGGCCGATTAGTGGACACGTAAGTTATAATTGTAGTGAGAATACAATTTAAAAAATTAATACTCATAATTATGTAACGAAAAAGTAGATTTCTAACAAATTTCCAACTTTTTCTTGAAAATCTTCTTTTTAAAAAAAAAAATTAACCAGGTGACTAATTACTCCCAAATTTTTTAAAAGTTGGGCCTAAGTATTGCGCACATTTGGCTTTCATTTTTAGCTCTCTAGCGCTTTTTTCGATTTTTAAGAGCATTTTTAGAGAATTTTTTTATAAATAGACAATACGACACGTTTTAATGTGGACAAAACGACTAAAAAATTTCTGTCTTCTTAGACGCATACGACAGCAGATATTTTTTGATATTTGGAGAGGAAGTTTTATTTTATTTTTGGAAAACACGGTGATGGTCTTAAATCTTGATTAACATAGAAAATTAATATACTAGTATTCATGTAAGTTTAACAATCGATTCACTGGATTGCTATTGATTTATTTTGATTTTAACTAGAGGCGCTCCTGAGCTCGATTTGAAAACTTGATCAAATTAGTGTTTTTCTTTTCCGCGGTCATATAATGTTTTGAAAATATTTCTGAGATCTCCGTGTCCACACAAAAAAAAATAATTGTAAAACGGAACAAATTGTTTTTAAAGATTTTCCTACTGCTCAAAAATAAATATTGCTAAACCTGTCTTATGTTTTTGCAGCATTTAAAACACTTTAAATCTATTGATCTTTATTTTAATTATTTTTAGAATTGAAAT
>SCLH01000494.1:14171-33171 GCA_004367855.1 Oikopleura vanhoeffeni
TTAATTCAGACCAAGCTGAAATGTCTGAAAAAATAATAGATCTTGATCTAGAAATAAAAATTGAAGAAATAGGAAATATCAAAACAGAGGTTATTGAAGAAACAAACAATTCTGAGCGCCATCAAATAATTGGAGAAAAACGGAAAAATCAAGAAAGATCGAATTCGGAAAACGAAAATAAAAAAATTAAAGAAGAATTTGTAGTTTTTGAAGAATCTGATTATAAACAAGAACATCAAGAGATCGAGGAACTTAATCTCAATGATTTAAATAAACAGGTAATTAAGATATTGTATCGATGACCGAATCGACTTTAACTTATAGTATATCGAAAATTATACCTTGGTAGGTTTAGACGCCTCCGCCCTAGTTTAAAGGGTGTCTACACCTACCAAAGTATAATTTTTGATATAAGGCATTTTAAAATGCTTATAACTTTCTACCTACTTATGATAAAATATCTTTTAATTTCAAATCCCTGGGCCAAAATTAGTTCACGAGGTCAGTGTTTTAAAACGGGATCGGGAAATTGACACTTGTGATCGGGATTGAAAAAGAAATACGACCTGGGACCGGGACGGTTTTATAAACTCATTCTATTTTTCACCATTTTCATTAATCTTATTTGAGCTAACTAAATTTTTAAGATACGCGATTCTGATGACCCAACGGAGTTTTTATCCCAGCGAGAACCCAATTTAGGACCAGAAAAGGCAAACTAACCAGGAAATCGTACTGAAAACGGATAAAAAGAGAGAATGAAAAAAATGCACCAAAAAATATTTTACGATTTATTCCAATTTGTGCCCTGAGTCAACCGAAACCAAAATGCAAACTTCTCAGAATATATAATCGCTACGATCACCCTTTTTTTCATTTTCAAATTGATAAAAAAATATACTTTTACGAAATTCTTGGAGTTAACGCAGATTTTAAAATTGTTTTGCGATGTCACAAAAAATTTTTAAAAGAAAGATGTGCGAATTTGTCTTTTATTCTACCATCAGAATTCAATATCGATTNNGATATAAATACATTTGAAATTGGCAACGGTCATAATTGTTCAGGAACAGAAGCTCTATCTTTCATTTTGAAATTGATGGAAAATTTTATTTTTACGGGCTGAAAGGAGTTAGAAATAATTATAAATTAGCTTTAGCTTGTAAAAATACACATAAAAACGGGAAACCAAAATGTTATAATATAACGACTATATTACCGTCAGAGTTTCTCATGAAAATTATTCAAAGTTCAATTTGATCTTAATTTAAGAATTTATATTGATGTTAATCAGGCCATGTTTATATTATCGAAAAAAATAAAACTAAGGTTTTTGAAAAAAATGGCGTGCTTAAATTTTCGAGCTAATAACTGTTCACGAACTTCTATATAAAACTTGAAGCTAATTTGCTATTGTCCCAATTTTTTAATAAATCTAGTTTAGAATTACTTCCTCATACTGTTTTTATGTAATTATTTTATTTTTAATTTTGACACATTTCTTACGCAAGCTAAAAGCTAGATCTACAAACTGGCTAATAAATAATAAAAATGGGTGTCGATGTTTTTCAGCTATGTTGTAGAGAATTTTTTGTGGTCATTTTAAGACGGAAGATTTTTTTCATTAAAAGAAAAATTTATTTTAAGGTCAAATTTACAAGGGGTGCAAAACCCAGTTCTAGTGACCCCGTATGGAGAGCTAGAGCGCTAATTTTTTTGGCAAGTTAAAATTAAGCGTTTTTCATGAAAGCGTTTTAAGGATTAGGGTCGGCGACCAAATAAGCGGTCAATGTTCAAGGTCAATTTCAAGTTCATCGTAGAAACTTGAAAGTACCCTCAAAAAACCGGGAAAGGGTCGACTTTCTGATGAACGTATAAGCAACTTTGGGTCACGTACTGAATGACGTACTAAAAGGTCGCCAGAGCGCAAAAACTTGTCAAATTTTTGAGATTTCACAGGGGGTGCTGACGGCAGTTTTTTGCGCTTTAGCGATCTTCTAGTACGTAATGACCCATAGTTGCTAATACGTTCATCAAAAAGTCGACCTTTCCAGTTCTTATGAGGGTACTTTCAAGTCTTTATGATGAACTTGAAAGTGACATTGAACTTCGACCGCTTATTTAAGGTCAACCCCATGGTCGCCAACCCTAATCCTTTGAACCAGTTTCCTAAAAAACACTCAATTTTCACTTGCCGAAAAATTAGCGCTCTAGATATTCATACGGAGTCGCTAGAACTCTGTTTTGCCCCCCTTGTAAAATCTCAAAAATTTGACCGAGTAAAAATCAATTTTTTTTTTGAAAAAAATCTTACGTCTTAAAATGACCACAAAAAATTCTCTACAACATACCAGCTTAAAAACATTGATACCCATTTTTGAGTTTTGAAATTCCTTAATTCAAATCGTCTAACAAGTACACATTTTTTACTGATTGTAAATAAATTTTTGTTTTAATTACGTATTGAGTCTTTATCAAAACAATTTGATCTTAATTTAAGAATTGATATTGATGTTAATCAGGCCATATTTATATTATGAGAAAAATTAAAACTGAGGTTTTTGAAAAAAAAATGGCGTGTTCAAATTTTCGAGCTAAAAACTGTTCACGAACTTCTATTTAAAACTTGAAGCTAATTCACTATTATTCCAATTTTTGAAATTAATCTAGTTAAAAATTACTTCCACATACTGTTTTTTGTAATTATTTTATATTTCAAAAAAAAATTAAGAAGTTTGATATTTTCTTCTGTTTAAATATAAATAATTTGTATAATTTTTTATTTCCGAAAAAAAATTGAAAAGGTTGATATTTTCTTCTGTTAAATATAAATAATATATTATGTTTTTGCAGTGTTTTTAAACACTCAAAAATCATCGATTATAAATTTAATATATTTCAGATACGAAATGGAGATTAATTCAGACAATGTCGAAATTATTGAAGAAGTTGATTCTTGCGAAGAAATAACAGATCTTGAACTTAAAATAGAAGTAAAAACAAATATCAAAACTGAGGTTTTTGACGAAACGAATAATGCTGTCCCTCACCAAATTATTGGGAAAAAACGCAAAAATAACGAAAGATCAAATTTGGAAATTGAAAATAAAAAAATTAAAGACGAATTTGTACTTTTGGAAGAAACTGATTATAAAAAAGAACCTCAAGAGATCGAAGAACTTTATCTTGATGATTTAAATAATCAGGTAATTAATCTATTGAAACTTTTCATTGGGTATGTTGTAGGGTTCCGTGATCGAATATAAGACATTTCGAATCACTCATTACGTTTTACTAACATTTCAGAACAGCCACCCAGAGTGTCAGTTGCATCGAATGTTGTCAGACCCCATAGTATTATTTTGTAATTTGACTTCACCTGGTGTCAAATTACAAATGTGGCCCAAAAATTTAAGAGAACTTCCGGAAAAATCAACTTCACTATAAAAAACCAAGTTTTAGTGAAAACACACAATTGTTAAAGCTTCAAATTAATCATTTACATGTATATTTGCGCTAGCGTATTCTGAAATCTAAATATGTTTTTTTTCTGAAATGTTCAGTTTTTCACTTATCAAGTGTTATGAGTCCATGGGTGAACTGGCCGGGTTCGAGTAGAATGTACAAATAGTGAAATGAATTAGTGTAAAATTTTTTATTCTAGAAAATTTTATTTAGGCTGTTCGAAATTCGAAATCTTACTTCTATACATTTTACTCTGCATACATTTAACTATCGATCCGGAAGTCAGTTTAGCAGATTCGTGTCCTAAATGCTATAAAATCCTATATAATTTTGCTGTAGGATATATTTTTAATTTAAAACGACGCAATTTTTCATCGGTTTCTATGCGTACATTTTGAAAAGTTTATTAACATATCTATTTAATGTCTGATATTTTAGGTGCTTGATTCTGATGACAGCGATTTTTATATCGGCGAGCAGCATATTATAGACCAAGAAGAGAAAAGTACCGTAACCAAAATTAATTGCAAAATTGTAAAAATAACTAAACGTGACGGTCAGCCTACGTTTTATGTAGAAATTGATGGAAAAATGTATTCTTATGGACTTGTGGGAATTAGAGCAAATCATCAAATTGTTTTGCAATGCACCGAAATGGTTTTTGAATCAAAATGTGATAATTACTCTACTGTACTGCCTGCATGTTTCTTAAAACAAATTATTCAAGATAAGCCAACAAAATTGAAAAATGATTATCCTGAATATTCTAAATTATATCCCAAATTTTTTGACAGATCGGACCCAATGGTGTTTGATGTAAAAAATTACAATACAAATTCATTTGAAATTGGTGATGGTCATAATTGTTCGGGAACAGAACTCGGCAAACTTGTAAAAATCACTAAGAGCCGTGGATACCCTAGCTTTCATTTTGAATTTGATGGAAAAATATTTTTTTATAGAATTGTAGGGGTTAAACCAGATTATAGAATTGCCTTGAGATGCCACAATAGAATTTCAAAATCAAAATGTTATAATTCATCTTATATACTACCCTCCGATTTTTTAAAACA
This sequence comes from Oikopleura vanhoeffeni, assembly GCA_004367855.1. Lineage (NCBI taxonomy): Eukaryota > Metazoa > Chordata > Appendicularia > Copelata > Oikopleuridae > Oikopleura > Oikopleura vanhoeffeni. The sequence goes on from SCLH01000494.1 coordinate 18,710, forward strand.
AATTTTTCGAGATAATACGAATGTAAAAAAATCTTTATATGCAAAAAGCTTTGACAAATGGGACCCGCGAGTTTATAATATAAAAAATTACGATATAAGTTTATTTGATATTGGTAAAGGTCATAACTGTTCAGGAACAGAAGTTGAAGTTCACAATAACATAACGCCTGTCCTTATAGACGACAGTACACCAGAATTAAAATTATTTGAAATTGATGCTGGTTATCAGAAGAGGAGTCAAAGAAGAGAAATTGACGATCATTGTAAATCAAATAATAAACCAGAAATTGCGGTCAATAAGGTTAAATGCAAACTTGTAAAAATTGCTAATCGCCGTGGACACCCTATCTTTCATTTTGAAATTGATGGGAAAATGTTTTTTTACGGAATTCTAGGGGTTAACAAAGATTATAGAATTGCCTTGAGATGCTCAAAAACAACTTCAAAATCAAAATGTTATAGTTCTTCTTATATAATACCTTCCAATTTTTTAAAGCAAATATTTCAAGATAATACTTCTACGATTTATAAAAGATATTATAAGACCTTTGACAAATCCGACCCGCGAGTCTATGATATAAATAATTACAATATAATTTTATTTGATATTGGTAAAGGTCATAACTGTTCAGGAACAGAACTTGAAGATTACAATAAAATAGCGCCTGTCCTTATAGACGACAGTACACCAGAATTAAAATCATTTGAAATTGATGGAGGTGATAAGTGTCAAGGAACAGAAATTGACGGTCATTCTAAATTAAATAAGAAACCAGAAATTGCTGTCAATAAGGTTAAATGCAAACTTGTTAACATTTTTAATCGCCGTGGACACCCTAGTTTTTATTTTGAAATTGATGGAAAGCTCTTTACTTACGGACTGCAAAGAGTGAGAGCTGATTATAGATTTGAATTAGTTTGTACAAAGCGCTATGCAAAGGAGAGTCTAAGATGTAATACTTACTCGTCTATATTCCCTTTAGAGATTATTAAAGAAATTATTTACAATTCGCCTAAAAATTCGAATTATCCAAAAATTTTAGACAAATCTGACCCAAGGGTTTATGATATTCAAAATTACGATATTGATTCATGTGTTATTTGTGAAAGTCATAGATGTTCGGGAACAGAACTTGACGAATATAATAAAATATCCAAACTGGAGGCACAAATACATGAAAAAGTAAAATGCAAACTCGTAAAAATTGATCATGGTAGACGCGGCGGCCCTAGGTTTCATTTTGAAATTAATGGTAAAATGTATTTTTTCGGAATTCTAGGGGTAAAACCTGATAATAGAATTGCCTTGCGATGCCAAAAAACAATTTCAAACTCAAGATGTAATAATTTTTCTTATATAAAACCTTCCGATTATTTAAAACAAATATTTCGAGATAATACTTGTGCGAATAAAATACATTATAAGAAAACCTTTGACAAATCGGACCCGAGAGTTTATGATATAAATAATTACGATATAAATTCATTTGAAATTGGTAGAGGCCATAAATGTCAAGGAATAGAAATTGACGTTTATTCAAAAGCAAATAATAAACCAAAAATATCGGTATGAAGGTTTAAACTAATTCGAGAGTTGAAAATTTTTTCGGAAAAAGGTCGGTTAAACCGACTCGGTTTTTCGGGTGAAAGTAAAGGTTAAATTAAAGGGGGTATGCGACTCTGATTTGAATTTCTCGGTGAATATACTGAAAACTAACATTTTCATGAGAAAAACCGAAAATGCTAATTTGTAGATCTATCCTTAATCTTGCGAAAAGTACATCACAAATATTTTTGACCATTACACCAATAGCTACAGTATCGTAACAAGGTGACATTTTCCAAACTGCAAAAGCTATCTCCTCCCAGACGGTATATCAAATTGAGCTCAAATTTCACAGATCAACGTAACGGTAGTATGTCAATCTTTTCTCACGGGCTTTTTTGATCCGGCGCACGAACAATTCTAGAACGCCAAATACCGACGATTTTTCACAATTTCAGACTTCAAAATCTATCTCCTCCTAGGATATTTTGCAAAATGGCTCAAATTGTTATCAAGTATTCCTAAGAACAATTGTAAGAGCCTCTCACGGGCTTTTGCAATTTCCAGCTAAAACTCGAAATATGATTTTGGGTCATTTTCCGAAAAAAAAAAAAAGTGCTTCGATTTTTTCGAAAGTAGGCTCAAAAAGCCAGTAAAACACTGATGAGAAAGTTGGCTTACACCAAGTCGATATTTTGAAGTTTTAGTGGTCAAATTTGAGCAAACGTTATTTTTTAACTTCATCTTCAAAAAATACTTAAAAAAATCGAAAAAATGCGGAAATTTCAAAATTTTTTTTGATGATTGGTTTAGTACACTTAATTATCACCCGTATCAATTGGAGCATTTTAATGCCTCTAAGGCCTTTATAATCAGAGTCGCATACCCCTTAACCCACATACTCAGCGCTGGCCATATCTGGCCAAGTGACTTGCGATCTCTATTTTAATAAGTAACTTTTTCCGAAAACATTTATATTTAAAATGATCAATGTTTTTGAAATTCTCATCTTTGGCTATTTATCTTTCTCTCTATCTTTTGTAGTTCTTGAGATAAAGCAATGTTGTCGACCCGTAATCGGGCCCTGAAAAAATTCAAATGAGATTTGAACTTGAAAAAATAAAAAAATAATAGATTTTATGAACTTTGCTACCGTGATTTTAGGATTATTTTGTTGTCAAAAATGAATGAATAAAATATCATAAAATCAAAATTTTTTCTTTCTTTTTGATTTACACACCATCAAATTTTTCGATTTTCTTTCGAAAAAGGTAATTTCTTGTAAAAATATATATGATAAAATTTTTTTGTGCAAAACAACAACTCATGTGTTCCTCTAACCAATATATTGAAAATTGATACTGTTACTTTTGAACACCTGGTAAAATCGTACACCATGCGCGCGAACAAATTTCTTTGTTATTTTTTTCGGCACAAACTTGATAAAAGTACTTATGACGTTGTTATTAGAAGCCAAAAAATATCGCGAAAGGTCTGTACGGTGGCAAATTATCGTGCGGTTATTTTTTATATTAATAGAAAACTGATTTTCTTACCGTTTTTCTTCAATTGAAAGTGTTTATTCAAATATTTATATTTACGATATTGTCTCAAAGAAAAAAATATCGTAAAAAACCGAAAAATAATAATTTTAATTTTTTTCTATCAAATAATGTTGAAGCTATTGATAAAAGTTTATTTTTCGTTAACGTTAACTTGGATAAAAATATGATTTTTAAAGTCAGGTGGCCAGATTTGGCAACCGCTGAGTACGTCACTGTTCATAACTTCTAGTATGTGGGTTAAGGTAATCCTGCTCCAATTTGGAACATTATTTCGATAAAATATTAAGCCGAACGAGGGCTCGAGGATATAATTCAGAATTGCCGAAGGTTTGTATGAACTAGCCTTTCAACTTGCGAAAAAAATTTGGCCAAAACTTTTTGCATGAATACACTCCCAGACAATAGCGAAAACAAGGAGACCTAAGCCAAAACCTGAAATTCCTACTCCTCTGAGGTTATTTTTGAAATAACCTAATTTAAACATAACCTGTCCTATTAGTATACAAAACTTTACAGGTGGCGTTTTGTCGATAAGTGCTATATTTTTCTAGAACATGAAAACCACCGTTTTTTGGACACTTACGCTCGAAAATCCTACTCCTCCAGGGTTATAATTTGCAAATTAGCCAAAATTTTGCAAAAGCTAAGTTCAGAACAAATAGAAACTTTACAGTGGCGTTTTTTTTGCAATTTCGACCCCAAACTCAAAAATATGAATTTTTCAAGTCACGTGAAAAATATTTCGGAAAAAAAAGTCTTCGATTTTTTCCGAAAGTAGGCTCAAAGAAAGCTGAGGAAACACTGAAGAGAAAGTGGCTACGGCATGAACGAAATTTTGAAGTCTTAAGTGGTCAAATTGAACAAATACAGTTATTTTTGAACATAATTTGAGAAAACTACTAAAAAAAAAATAAGAAAAAACGCAAATTTTTCGAAAATTTTTGTTGTCATTTGGGTTGTTTTATGCGTTCAAAAAACAAAACGAATTGATTTGGGGTGCATTTTATGACATAATAATGCAGAAAATGTAGGAGCAAGGAAAACCCTTAAGGGGGGGGGAAAGCAAAAATTAGATATTTTAAATCGGCTCTCCTGAACAAACAGAGAAATGGAAGGTCATTTTGCGACCTTAATTCCGAAAAAGAGTTCTAGCGGTCATTCTAAGAAAACCAAAACAACGAATTTCGATCGCACAAATGAGCCTCTAACATGCACTAGGAAAAAGTGCCAAAGATCCAATCTAAAAAGTTTTTTGGCTGTCGCTATTAACAGATTTCAAAAGATTTTTTTTGCAAATAATCTTTTATTTTCCATTTCTAAAGAACTCTCAAGGGCCGAAATTTGAAATTTCCCAGCTAAAACTCGAAATATGATTTTTTTGGTCATTTTCCCAAAAAAAAAGTGGCTTTAAATTTTTTTCGAAAAATTAGGCCTCAAAAAAAGCCAGTGAAACACAGACGAGAAAGTTGTTTACGTCAATGACGATATATTTTGATGTGAAGCACTTTTTTCCTCGGAAATTTTCGAAAAAATCATAATTTCGAGTTCTAGGCTGAAATTTCAAATTCGCTCTGAGAGTCTTTAGATAATGAAAATAAAAGATTAATTAGAAAAAGAAAATCATTCATGAAAATCGGTTAATAGAGCGAAAGCCAAACATAACTTTTTTAAGAATTATTTTGGCACTTTTCTAGTGCCTGTAAAGCTCATTTGTTGCGATCGAAAAAATTTTTTTTTGTTTTTTCTCAGAATGTACCCCGGAACTCGTTTCTTGAAATCAATCGCAAATGAACCTTTCCCATTCTCAGTTTGTCAGGAAGACCGATTCAAAAATACTAATTGCGCTTCCCCACCCCCTTAAGGGTACGATAAATTGAGATTATCAGATAACTTTTTTGATTGCCGCTATTGTTGTAGAGAATTGTCACTAGGTTTTTAAAACTCCAGGATTTTTTTCTGAATTTGAATTTTCAAAATAAAAGTAAGGTTTAGAAAATTTATAGTTCAGAATTCACCAAACTTAGAAATTTCACAAGTCGTTCCTGAGACTCTGGAGACAAAAATAAAAAAAAAGCTTTCATTTGAATCTTAGGTCAGCATTTGCGGTGAATTTAAAGCACAAATTAAAAAAATTCGACATATTTTAAAGGAGGAGTAGGCTTTTGCGCGAGAATCCCAAATAAGCTGTTTTGACCACTAGAGGCAAAATTTTGAAAAAAAGCTTTCATTTGGTGATGAGTATCCATATATACACTCTAAATTGCAAATATCGTATGATACGTGTCGAGGAAAAAGATTGATGGACGAGGACAAGATTCCAAAAAATTACTGATTGGCTCAGTCGAAAAAACAATTTTGGGTTCAGTTTCAGGAGACAGTAAAAGATAAGCATCAATGGTCCTTTAGTCATACATTTTATACACATAAAGTTTATGACATAAACACAATTTTATTTTAAATTAACTGTTAAATCAACCAAATCACCTTTTCTCATAGACCATTTGAAAAACGAAACTTAATTTATTAACTAAAGTAGTTAATTATAGTTAGAAATTTGATTAATTATTTAATTATGGTTATCAATTTAATTGCCTTATCTTGTAGATGATTAATTTATTGTTTAATTTTTCCCTACCAAAATTTGTGTAATCATCATTTTCAACAAAAAAATTCGGAATTTATTTTTTGTCGAGTATATTTAAATTTGATTCATTTTAGAACAATGGGTATCAGGATAACAGTTTCACAATTTTTCGAGAATTTGCACAAATGTCTGCTTTTCACTCTTGTACAACCAGTTTGAAACTTTCTGCTGATTGTAAATACATTTTTTTTAATAAAGTCTTGTGCCTTTCAGTATTTCCAAAAACTTATACATGTGATTAATTTATCTTAATCTGATATTTAAGCGTGTTAAATTTTCGAAGTAAACTGTTTCAATTAACTATGTAAATCTGGTTACAAAATTGCGTGTTTCCTCTTTTAAAATTAATCAGTTAAATTCTTTCTAACAATACTGGGTTCATTTTGTTGTAAATTATTTTTATATTTCCTAAAAATGATTTGTAAAACGAATTGTTATTTCACACTATCATTTCTGTCTATAAGGCCTAGAGAGATATTCATATTTTTCGGAAAATTTATGGTTTTCAGAAAAAATTTCCTAAGAACAATTTGGGAAAATCTCACCTGTCCGTATTGACAGAAACAACACTACTTTTCAAATATAAATAATCTCTTATGTTTTTGCAGTATTTTAAAGAACTTCAAATTCATAGATTTTAATTCATTTCAGATTCGAAATGGAGATTAATTCAGAGAATGTCGAAATTATTGAAGAAATGGATGAAGAAGTTTATTCTTGCGAAGCAATAACAGATCTCGGACTAACGACTTAAAGAAAGAAAGAGAAATATCAAAACTGAGGTTATAGAAGAAATAAATAATCTGAGCTTCTTCAATAATAGGAGAAAAACGCGAAAAATCAAGAAAGATCTAATTTGGAAAATGAAAATAAAAAGATTAAAGAAGAATTTGTAGTTTTTGAAGAATCAAACTATAAACAAGAACCTCAAACGTCAAAAGAACTTATTCTAGAAGATTTAAATAATCAGGTAATTCATATATTGTAATTTTTTTTGGGGAGGTTGTAGGCTTCCATAATCGACTATTAGACATTTTAAAGCGGTCACAACAATTAAAGAGGATTGCCGAAAAATAAAACTGGGATTATATGCTGTACTCCAAAAATCCCAGTTTAAGTGAAACACACAATTATTAAAGCTTTAAAATGAATCATTTATAGTTNTTTATCCAAAAATAGCTTCGTAAACTGTCAAAATCTGCGACACCCACACCCTTAAGTGCCCAAAGAGCTCATGGGTTAACCGATCGATTATCCAAACCTTTTAAGGTCGAGGAAATAAACCTGGATGCCGTAAAGGGGGTGGTCGGGGGGACATTTTTGGATATTCTGACTTTGATGCAAGATTGTGAGATAACGAGACATTGTAAACGTAAGGTGATAAAAATCTCGATAGTCAAACAATTTTAAGTCACCACAAAATACTGGATTATTATTTTTACATCACCAGTTAGAGCTAGAGAGCAATTTGTCAAAAAACCCAATATCTCATTTCCCTTCGGTTTTTTATTGGATGTTAATCATAATTAATCTTTCAGAAAATTTGTAATTTTGCAAAAAATGAGACCGATTTTTGCAATTCGCCCTAGACTACTCACTATCGACAATTTTACTCATTTTCGAGAGTTTTTCCAATACCTATCTCCTCTCTCAGTTTTCAGTTTAATTTCCCCAGCAGAAAGCTGAAGATAAATACTACGTCCTTCGAAATGAAAACCCGTCATAGTACAATTTAGTAAAAATATTTCATTCCATAATTTTGAAATAGGCCTTGTCTTCCTGGTCTTTCAAGCCTGGTCAAAGCCTGGTCAAAGCCTGTTCTTTCACACTGAACATGCGCGCTAAAGAAAATAGACAGTGCTTCAAAAATTGTTATTTTTTATTTTTATATAAGAATTTTAAGTTTTAAAAGGCGCACTTTTTCATAGGTTTCTATTTGTACATTTTAAAGATTTTATTTCCTTATATTATTTAATGTCTGATATTTTAGATGCTCGAATCTGATGACAGTGATTTTTATATCGGCGATCACCCAATTATAGACCAAGAAGATCAAAATACCGAAATCGGAAATCACAAAATTCTTCAAAACTCTTATACCAATTTACCCTATTATAAGCATGTGAGTCATACAAAAATGAATTGCAAAATTGTAAACATTTTTAAAAAAGTTACTATGACCGGTCAATCCTCATCGACCGCCAATCCTATATTTCATGTAGAAATTAATGGAAAAATTTATTCTTATTATTTAGGAGGAATTAGAGCAAATTATAAAATTGTTTTGCGTTGCACGAAAAAGGTTCTTAAATCGATATGTAATAATTACTCTAGTATAATGCCTTCAGATTTGTTAAAACAAATTATCCAAGATTTGCCAATAGGAAGCAGAAATAAAAAATTTCCAAAATTTTTGGACAAATCGGACCCGAGAGTCTTTGATATAAAAAATTATGATATAAATTCGTTTGCAGTTAATGGTAAAGGTCATAAATGTCAAGGAACAGAAATTGACATTTATAATAAAAGAACGACATTAGAAATACCTAGAAAACTCTGTATCCCACATGCTCTGTATCCCACATTCGTGAAATGCAATCTTCTAAAAATAGTTATTGGGCGCCGCAGACACCCTAACTTTCATTGTGAAATTAATGGGGAAGTTTACGTTTACGGGTTTAGAGGCATTAAGGCTGATAATAAAATTGTTTTATGCTGTGTTAAAAACAAGTGTGCAAGTAGCGCGTCTATATTACCTTTAGAAATTCTAAAAAACATTATTCAAAATTCGCCTGAAAATTCTAAATATCCGAAAATGATTGACAAATCAGACCCAATAGTTTATAATATTGAGAATTACGATATAAATTCATTAAATATTCAGAAAGTTCATAAATGTCAAGGAACAGAACTTGACGATTATTATGAAACTATATTTCCACAAAAAAATGAGAATTGTGAACCTGTGATTGAGACAGGAAATAATTCTCTTGGTGAAACCGTCGAATGTATTGAATGTCCAGAAATTGATTATAATGAAATAACTTCACAAGAGGTCAACATATTAAAAAAAGTTAAATGCAAACTTGTAGATATTGCTAATCACGGCGGATTCCCTAAGTTTATTTTTGAAATTAATGGAAAAGTCTATTTTTACCGACTTGAAGGAATTACAGCAGATTATATAATTGTTTTATACTGTACAAAATATAAACGCAGTGCCTCTATATCACCATCTGAGTCACTCAAACAAATTATTTTTAATTCTACTGAAAATTCAAAATTTCCAAAAAATTTGGACATTTTGGACCCGAGAGTTTACGATCTTAAAAATTACGATATAAATTCATTTGAAATTGGTAAAGATCATAAATATCAAGGAACAGAAATTGAAGTTTATAATACAATAACTCCTGTCCTTATAAACGTAGAAGACAGTACACCAGAATTAAAATCAGGAACAGAAATTGACGTTTATTCAAAATCAAATATTAAAACGGAAATTGAGTTCACTGAAGGTTTAACATTAAAATGTAAGCTTGTAAAAATTGCTCAGAGTATACACGGCGGTCCTACTTTCCATATAGAACTGAATGGTAAAATGTTTTTTTATGGAATTGTAAGGGTTAAATCAGATTATCGAATTGTCTTGCGATGTCAAAAACAAATTTCAAATTCAAAATGTAATACCTTATCTCATATACGACCTTCCGATTTTTTAAAACAAATATTTCGAGATAATACATGTATGAATAAAATACAAGTGTATCATTATGCAAAAATCTTTGACAAATCGGACCCGAGAGTTTATGATATAAAAAATTACGACATGAATACATTTGAGCTTAGTAACGATCATAAATGTGGAGGAACTGCACTAGAAGTTTATTTGAATTCAAAACCGGAAAATAAACCGGAAAAAATAGAAGTCTATAGTTGTAGACTTTTAAAAATCTCTATTCCGCGTGTAGACCCTAACTTCCATTTTGAAATAAATGGAAAACATTATTTTTACAGATTGCAAGGAATAAAGGCAGATTATAAAATGGTTCTATGCTGTACAAAAACACTTTTAATGTCGAACTCAAAATGTTCGAATCACTCTTATATATCACCTTCAGAGTCTCTCAAAGAAATTATTCAAAATTCGCCTGAGAAGTCTCGATATGCAAAATTTTTTGACAAATCAGACCCAAGGGTTTATAATATCGAAAATTACGATATTAATTCATTTGAAATTGGTAATGGTCATAAATGTGCCGGAACAGATATGGACGATTATTTATAATAAAATAATAAAACATAATTTGGGGGAACTGATATGTAAACTAGTTATCAAATTTAAAAGTAAACATGTTTCGCTGTTTATTTAAGAGGGTGGAATCGACTCGGCAGACTGGGGTCAATTCAACTTACGAAAATAATTAATTGATTTATTTATTGTACTTACTATCTTTAGCTTTTTTTTCGATTTTCAATTGCTTTATTTTAAAAGACTGGTACAATAAAATAGTTGATCACTTCATGGAAAAATGTGTGATTTTTACACTTTCTAGAAATCTAAACTAGAATTATCAGAACAGTCATTTTCCTAACAGTCATTTTCCTAGCTGGACCAGAATAAATGTATATCAGCTCATTATCAAAAATCATTATATATCCATTTTAGAAAAGAACTGTCATTTCTAAATTCGAAAAGTTTTCAAAAAAATTCAACACAATAAAAAAATTTTACGCATTTTTCGTCCAAATTTTTTTCTGTTTTTTTTATTAAAATTCAAGGGTAAAACCAAAAAAAAACCACTGTAACTTTTTGCATGCATGTCTTCATATTTTCTGACCGCTGTTTAAAAAATCATAAAATGTTTATTTTTCATTTTTTGTCAACCTGTTAAAAAACATTATGAAAATTTTCTGCAAATATATTTCAATTTTTCTATTGCAGCATAGTGCGTTAAACAGAAAACCCCTTAGGACGAGGTCAGATAATTCCCACTACTTTTTAACGGTCTATAACTTTTATTTGAAATGTTCATAGAATAGAAAAAAATTATGGTTTCGTGAATGAGTATGAAACTCGTAAAACATTTAACGAAATCGACTTCTAAAACATTCAATTTCAAAGGTCTTTACGGAGAATTTATTCGTGTCATTTTCATTCTTTTTTTATAAAAATTTCTGTTATACGCGAATTTTTTATAAGATTCCAAAAATATATTTTAAAATCGAAATATTAATTAATTCATGTTGGTCATACCATTGTAAACTTGAAATAACTATTAATCGCCTTTTGCAACCTCTTTTTTCGATATTGTATCGACTGGTCATATCTAGCGATCTACTGTCAAAATTACCTTTAGGGTACGTTTTAGTGTATGTATTTTACAATTTTAAATAATACAAACTGTATCAAAGTTGATCTTATATATTTTATATTTAAGCGCTGATTAACTGTCAGATTCTGTATAAATCATAATCATCCAACACCAATCATTTTTGTTTTAGCCCACTTTAGTCTAAAATCAAATTTTCATCTGACCTTTTTTAAAAATTGTATTTTTGACATGTTTCGCTCTTTGCGTCTTCCTGTTTCTGCAGTATTAAAAAATAAAAATATATTGATATTAATTTGACTTAATTTTAGAACTGAAATGGATTTGAATTCAGACCATGTCGAAAATTTATGAAAAAATGGATGAAAAAGTTTGATTTGAAGAAGAAATAACAGGTCTTGAGCTAGAAATAAAAATAGAAAACCCGGATGAAAAAGTAAGTATCAAAACTGAGGCGTTAGAAGAAAATAATGCTCAGGCTTTTAAAATTATTTGAAAATGAAGAAATGTTTTTTAACCTATTTGACTGATCCAATCAGACTTTTTTGAAAGATGTGCCTAAGTCGTGTAAAAATTCGGCTTGCATTTTAGCACTTTAGCGCTCTCATTCAATACTTTACAGCAGTGATTTTTTATATGGACAAAACGACAAGTTTTCACGTGGACAAAATGACAGAAATTCGCCTGTCCTAATAGACACACACGACAGTAAGTCTTTTTTATGAGGTTCACCAGTGTCTATAGCGAATTTGGCTTTAATTTTAAGCTCCTTAGTGCCCTCTAGGGGTGATTTATAGCTAATACGTCTAAGCGGACAAAACTGGGTAAATTTATTTTGTCCGTTTAGAGAGATTTTTTTAATTTAAAGTTTCCAAAATCAGAAAAAAAAATTCAAATTTAGGTTTTGTCAGTACAGTAGGGTGTGTTTAAACGGACAGGTTGGTAGAATTGGTTTGGGTCCAAAAGTCCTGCTAGCGTCTGTTTAAACGGGAAGTTTGACCATTCAAATTATCCGTTAAAACGTAGCGAACAGTTTGCATCCCAAAATTGACCCTTTAAATGCACGCTAGCAGGACTTTTTAACCCAAACTCATTCGACCAAACTGTCCGTTTAAACGCACTCTACTGTAGTTATTTTTTAATGAGGTTCACCAGTGTCCACAGCGAATTTGGCTGCAATTCTAAGCTCTCTAGTGTCCTCTAGAGGTGATTAAGAGCCGAAAAGGTCTAAGCGGACAAAACTGGATTTCGCAAATTGTCCGCTTAGACAGAAACCGCAGTAGTTCACTTTGTCTGTCTGAAACAACGATAACGATATTATTTGTAAACTCAGCCTAGTGTATATTTCTAAACTGAAAAATAATTAATCCTGAAAATGGTAAAAAAAAACGAAACGTCGATTGAATAACAATTTTTTATTATATATTTAATCGCTGATTATCTGTTAGATCCCTGACAGGGATTCCCTGTATAAATCATAATCACCCACCACCAATCATTTTTGTTTGACACCACTTTATTCTAAAATCAAATTTTCATCAAACTTTTTTAAAAATTGTATTTTTGACACGTTGCGCTTTTTGCGTCTTCAGAAATAGAAAAAATTAAAATTCAGTCCTGTTTTTGCAGTAGGAAAAAAACTAAGAATGTATTGATATTAATTTGACTTAAGGGGGTGGAGGGGGCGACCTTTTATAGCAAGATACATACTCAGAATCTCCATCTCTAGCATCTCTATAATTTTTTTCTTAATAAAGTTACTATGAGAAAATTAATGGCTTTACGAAAAATTCGTATCTCGCTCTAGAAATTTTCTCAAATTTGAAAATTTTCTCATAATTGGAAATTCGAAAGTTATTTGTTCGATAAATATTGCGGTATAAACAACATTTTTTAAAAGGCGATAACATCAGTTCACCATCAGATTTTCCCACGATCTATCGACACAACAAAAGCCTCGCAATTTTGGAAATAATATAATTGGATAAATTTATTGTTGAACGTATTTTCAGAAAGTAAAATTCGAATTTAAATCGTAATTTGTTCATATATTTTGAACTACACGACTCACAAACTTCTAATTAACAAAATGAATTCTCCAGGCCCGATTTAGTTAAATTTTGATCTTCAAAAAATAAATTAAAAAGAATATTTTTCACTTGCAGTCTTTTTTTTCTATCGCTCACGTTTATGTAAACCTGTGAAGACTCAGTGCGAAATTGCAAAATCTGGAGGAGAAAAAGTTTCGAAAGTGCATGCGTATATGATCATGAAATAAAATTTCTAAATTTTTGAAATTGAGAGAGAAATAGATTTGAAAAGCTGAAAAAAGCGGTAAATTGGCGCTCGGAGCATTCTAGGGTAATTTCAAAAATTTGGAGGGGTTTTTTATAAATCAAAAATCATTCATACCTTTATTATCACTTAATCAATGAAAAACCAGGAGGAAGTAGATTATTGCGTTTTGAAATTATTCTCTCTAGCTCTAAATATTGTCCGAAAAAAAATTTCTTTCTCAATTTTGACTTCAAATTGTTTGAAGATCAATAATTTATTTTAATTTGACTCATCTTGTTTTATTCTCCCTCAATCTTGCCTCAAAGTCAAAACATGCGAAAGGTCCCCTCCACCCCATTAAATTGAAATTTTAGAACTAAAATGGATCTAAATTCAGATCAGTCGAATTTTTTGAAAAAATGGATGAAGAAGTTGGATTCGAAGAAGAAATAACAGATCTTGAATTAAAAGAAATAAAAATCGAAAAACCCGATGTAAAAGAAGATATCAAAACTGAAGTTTATGAAGAAAAAAAAGATGAGCCTCTTCCAATAATTGGAGAAAAACGTAAAAATAAAGAAAAATCAAAATTCGATGAAAATAAAAAAATAAAAGAAGAGTTTGTAGTATTCGAAGAAATAGGTGACAAACAAGAATCTCAAGAGATAAAAGAGATTGATCTTGATGATTTGAATAATCAGGTACTGTGGTCTCTGTCTAAGCAGACTAAATGGGCAAAATCTGAAAACACTGTCTTAGGTACCTTGTTTTTAGGTGGGCCCATCATTCTCATGACGATTACGAGAAAACCATAGGCGATATCGAGAAACGTTTTTTTGCATTCAACTGCCAACTAAAAAAGCTCAATAGAGAAATTTTATTAAGTTGATTTGACATCCGGTTCATTGGATATAAACCGGATTTTTTTTTGGTAGGTTCGAATCCCGATCGGCCCAAAATTTTTTTTCTTAAAATCAGCCCGAAAGTTAAATGTTTAAGTTTGTTCATTCTCATTTCACGATTGTCTACACATTTACTGCTTGAACTATATTTTTAACGAATTCCTGGAAGAAAAAAACGAGTTTCAATTTTTTTTT
>SCLH01000494.1:37466-53131 GCA_004367855.1 Oikopleura vanhoeffeni
GGAGATCATACACATCCAGGAACAGAACTTGAAGATTAATTCACAAATATATCTTTGAAAAAAAAATGAAAATGGTGACACAATCAAATCTGTCGCAGCTAAAAAATACCTTAGTAGTAACAGAGTTATACGAAGGTAGCTTTTTTTTGGGGAACCCAGCCTTGTCAGCATAATCACTCGAAGTTATTAAAAGTCCCCTAAAAGTTACTTGTTGAAATATTTAAAAAAAAATCAACTCGGTGCTCCCGAATAAACGAAGAACAGAAAACACTTCATTTTACCATGAATCCAGAAGAGGTTACAATTAATAAACGACTTGCGAATTTTTTTTTCTGACATGAATAACGTCAACGCCGTCTAGAAAATGAAATATTTAAAACTTTTCACAGCCTTCGTCTATGAATCAATTTTTATGATTTTTCTCAAAAAATCATATTTTTTAAATATCAATCGATTTTCGAGATCTTAATTTTGGACTTTTGCCTGGGTGGCGCTAAATCGCATTTATCAATTTTCAGGAGATGGTTTTATAAACCATTGGTCAATTTTGACTACATGTAGTGCTAGATCCAAAATAAAAAAGATGTAAAATACGATTTTGCGATATAGCCTATATCATATAGCGCCTCCAGGCAATAATTCAAAATTCGGATCCCGAAGATCGATTCATATTAAAAAATAAGACCATGGAAAAAAACGTAAGCTCAGTAATTTTTTTAGGATTCCATTTTCACTTTTCTAGAAGTCGTAGACGTTATTCAGGTCAGCAGTATTTTTTTTTCAAGTCAATTATCTAAAAAAAACTTTTCTCACGATTCATGGTAAAATGAATTTTCTCATATCATTTATTTATGAGGAAGCGCTTAAGATTATATTGAAATAATAAATTGAAAAAGGTCCAAATTGCCTCGACCACCTTCTTAAATTTTAATAATTGAAAACTGTTTTATATTTTTAACTCTTGCAAAGAAAATATTTTCTTCACTGTCTTGCAGTATTTTGTAAAACTTTAAACTAATTGAACTTATTTTTAGAATCAAAATGGAGGTTAATTCGGACCATTTCGAAATTATTGAAAAAACGGATGAAGAAGTTTATTCTGGTGAAGAAGTTGAATTTGAAGAACAAATAACAGATCTTGAACAAGAAATAAAAATAGAAACTGACGAAAAAAGAACTTTCAAAACGGAAGTTTATGAAGAAAAAAATGCTAGGTCTTTTCAATTTATTGGAGAAAAGCGGAAAAATAAAGAAATGTCAAATTTAGAAAATGATAATATGAAAATAAAACAAGAATTTGTAGTATTTGAAGAAATAGATGACAAACAAGAACCTCATGCGACGAAAATCTGGATTGATTCGAATAATCAGGTAGTAAATAAAAATGGGGTTATTTTTGTTGTACCGTGCAGTTGAGAGAAAATGGCAGATGGGTTTGATTTTTTTCTAGATTGGTCGTAGGAAACGGTTAGGTAGCTCGGACGTAGCACATACGATATTTTTTGATATTTCTGGTCATAATATAATTTTTCAAAGTACGTGACATTGCAGAGCCGTTTTTTCGAATTATGTTTTTTCACCGGTAATTTATTGGAAATTAACGGTTTCTCGAAAACTCAGGATTTGGTCCAAAAAATCAAGGATTTCGATATGTCGATATAATATTATTATGAAAAATGGAAACTGGGTAAGAGGTGTGCATGTCTGATTTTTATGAAGACTTAGAGGTAATCAGAGTGCACAAAATTGCTTTGGGATGTCTTCTGAATGTATTTCCGATCAAATTCCCGAAAAAATCGGAGCACATTTTTTTCAAAATTTTTCGAATTTTTGTTTCGAAAATCATATTTTCAAGTCTGCATCGAAATTCGGAAAAACGCCACTGCAACCTTTCAAAATCCAACAAGGTGTCGTTTGAAACATTTTGGCCCTATTTTGAAAATAATCCTCGGAGGAGAAGCCAATGATTTAAGCCAAAAATCATGAAAAACGGCCAAAACTCGTCACTTTATTTGACCGCTTAAGACCATTCTGGTCATCAAAAATTGACAAAAAACGTTCATGCAATCATAATTAGTTCTATTATTCCACGCATATTATGTCAAATCTTTTCAAAACATTTGTGATCATATATGGTCTGGTAGGATCAGACTAGATTTTGCGACGTCGACTTCCTGTTATCGGGACTATGTGACGATTAGGTGTCTAAACTGCTTCTTGCAAGAATAGCCAAATCACGAACATGCACACCCCCTTAAAATTATTCTATTCTCAGAAAAAACGAACCAGAATTTTTAATCAACATGCGGACCATCTCTTTTTGAAAATCATTTCACATCAACTGTATTGTAGAGCATATATGATAGGTGCGATATTTTCAAATTCGAAAGCGCCAAAATAAAACGGTGTTTAAAATTTTCAATTTATATTTTTTTATTAATTTTTATATAAAAATCTATTTTTAGAAATCAACACTTGTTTTTCAATAAAATATTTTTTTATTGTTTCTTATTAAGGGGGTGGTCATGTCTGATTTAATAAAGGCCTTAGAGGCATTAAAAATGCTCCAAATTGATACGGGGTGATAATTAAGTGTACTAAGAACCCAATCATCAAAAAAAAAAATTCGAAATTTTCGCATTTTTTCTAAGTATTTTTTAAAAGATGAACTTAAAAAATAACGTTTGCTCGAATTTGACCACTAAAACTTCAAAATATCGACTTGACGTAAGCCAACTTTCTNGGTCATGTCTGATTTTTATGAGGACTTAGAGGCAATCAGAGTGCACCAAAGTGCTTCGAGAGTACAAATGTATTCTCGATCAAGGTCCTCAAAATCCTTTTTCGCCATTTTTTCGATTTTTTTCGAAGTATTTTTAAAAGATGAAGTTAAAAAATAACGTTTGCTCGAATTTGACCACTAACACTTCAAAATGATCGACTGACGTAAGCCAACTTTCGTCATCAGTGTTTCACTGGCCTTTCTTTTGGCCTACTTTCGAAAAAATCGGAAGCACTTTTTTTGCGAACATTTTTTGAAATGACAAAAAAAAATCATCTCTTTGTTGAAATGCCATTTCTGTATTAGCCATTCTATCAGCACATTGTATGACATTTAAGAGGTGCGATATTTTTCAAATTGGAAAAAAGCATAATACATTGGTTTCCAAAAAAAATAGTTTCAGTTTATTTACAGGGTTATTTTATAAAAAATCACACGACTTGTTTTTTCGATAAAATAATTTGCTATCGTTTCTTATTTATCCTTTCATTAGTCATTACTAAATAGTTTTAGATGCTGGGATCTGATGACAGTGATTTTTATATCGGCGAGCACCCAAATCATAGACCAGAACGATCAAACTCAGTGAAATCTGAATTACCCACCCTAATTAGATTTTCATTTGAATGATTGAGGTCACAATGTATCAACACAGAAATTGACGTTATGTCAAAAAAATATTGTTGCGTTAGAATGCAAGCTAGTTAAATTGTCCGAATCTTCGCGGACACCCTAACTTTCATTTTGAATAAATGGAGAATGTATTTTTACGGATTTCAGGAATTAAAGCTGATGATAAAATGTTTTATACTGTACAAAAAAGTTATGTCGTTCTCAATCTTCCATATCAGCTTCAGGAGTTTCTTAAACAATTTTTTCAAAAATTCGCCTAAAATTCGACATATACCAAAAAAAATTGACAGTCGGACCCCAGGGTTTATGATATTTTGAAATTTACGATATCAATTCATTCGCCTATTGGTGTAAAGGCCATTAAATGTCAAGGCTAGGATAGAAAATTATTTGAAATCAACTACTTGTGATAGCCGGAGAAACGAGCGGAAAAGGTTGAAATGTAAACTTATTAAAATCAGTTATCGCCGTGGACACCCTACCTTCCATTTTGAAATTGACGGCCCAGATCTATTATTTTCGGATTTTCGAGGATAAAGGCAGATTTCCTCAAATTGTTTTATGCTGTAGAAAAAGTCTTTTTAAAATCAAAATGTATGAATTCTCTTATATAAAACCGTCGGAGTTTCTCAACTAATTAATTAAAAATCCCCTTAAAAAAATGAATATCCAAATTATTGGACCAATCTGATCCCAGCGGTTTATGACATCAATAATTACGATATAAAATCATGTTGAAAGTACTGGGAGATCATAAACTCCAGGAACAAACTTCGACCATTTTACAAAATATATTTTCAAAGAAATGAAATTTTACATCTGTATAAAGCAGAAAATATTCAATCGAATGAAATTGCGAATCTATGAAATGTCCACCAATTGGAATTGACGATATAATTACAATTACAAACCACCACAACTTAAATCTTTGAAAAGTAAACTGCAAACTTTTAAAAAAATTGCAATTCGCCCGTGGACACCCTATCTTTTCCATTTTTTTGAAATTAATTGTAAAATGTATTTTTTACCGAATTCGCTGCGTTAAAGCAGCTATACTATAGTTTTTGCAATGTCTAACTAGAAATGTAATCATTCCTTTGATACTTTACCGTTGGATAATCTTAAAGAAATTCTTCAGATACGCCGAAGTACTCTCAATTTCAAAATGTCTAGGAACCAAATCAGACCCCAAAGTTATTGAAATTAACAATTACGATATAAATAAATTGAACTGTTGGAGATTCATACACATCCAGGACAGAACTTGAAGATTAATTCACAATATATCTTTGAAAAAAAAAATGAAAATGGTACACATAAATCTGTCGCAGCTAAAAAAATATCTTAAGGTTAGTAACAGAGTTATACGAAGGTAGTTTTTTTTGTGGGACCCAGCCTTGTCAGCTAATCCTCGAAGTTATTAAAGATCCCCTAAAGTACTTTGTTGAAATATGTTTAAAAAAAATCAACTCGGTGCTTCCGAATAAACGAAGAACAGAAAACACTTCATTTTACATGAATCCAGAAGAAGAGAGTTACAATTAATAAATGACTGTTGGAATTTTTTTTTCTTGACTATTGAATCAACGTCAACAGACGGCCTTAGAAATGAAATATTAAAAACTTTTCACAGCCTTCGTCTTATGAATCAATTTTATGATTTTTCAAAAATCATATTTTTTTAATTCCAATCGATTTTTTCGATCGTAATTTTTGAGACTTTTTGCCTGGAGTGGCCGCTAAACGCAATTTAATCATTTTCAGGGAGATGGTTTTTTATAACCATTGGTCAAATTTTGACTACATTTGTAGTGCTGTCCAAATAAAAAAAAGATGTAAAATACGATTTTGCGATATGCCTATATACTATGCGCCTCCAGGAATAATTCAAAATTCCGGATCCCGAGATCGATTCATATTAAAAATAAGACCATGGAAAAATCATAAAATTAGCTATAAACGTAGCTCAGTAATTTTTTTAAGGATTCCATTTTTCACTTTTCTAGGAAGTCGTAGGGACGTTATTCAGTCAAGCAGTTTTTTTTTTCAAGGTCAATTAGTTCTAAAAAAAACTTTTTCTCACGATTCATGGTAAATGAATTTTCTCATTCATTTATTTTGACGAAGCGCTTATGTTAACTTTTTTTTAGGTGCCCCCCCCTTCTGGAGCAAAAACCGTAGCAGGTATCAAGAAACCGGTTTTTGGCATGGTGTAGCAAAAAAAATTTAACCTGCAAAATTTTTTTGTCGGTTTTCAGACTCCACCGGTATTACCGGTTATCAGCAAAAAACACCGGTAATTTGAGGTTTGAGAGAACTACAATTATCTACCCTACTATTATGTAGGGGTAAAATTTTTAACGAGAAATTTTTGGCATTATTATTTTTTGACTCGACCCACAACCTGGGTGGAGTAAAAGAGCACTTTGTGATTCTCGGCACTGGTTATCTAGAGCTGCATATATACTTGATATGGGTAAATTTTAACAGAGAAAATTTTTGGCCCATTATTATTATTTGACACCGCCCCACCTGGTGGGAGTTAAGAGCACTTTTTGATTCTCGGCACTGGTTATATAGAGACTGCACTTATACTATATTATTGGGTAATTTTTAACGAGAAAAATTTTTTGGTTATTATTTTTGGACATCCGACACCACCTGCGTGGAGTAAAGAGCACTTTTTGATTTCTCAGCACTGGATTCATAGAGACCTGCACTTATACTTATATGGGTGAATTTTAACCGAGAAACTTTTTTGAGCATTTTTTATTTTTGACATCCGACACCACTTGGTGGAGTAAAGAGCACTTTTTGATTCTCGGCATGGATTATCATAGAGACCTGCACTTTATACTTATATGGGTAACTTTTAACGAGAAATTTTTGAAATCAATTGATTTACTCGTTTTGTAATAAATGTGAATAATCATGCAGAAAAAAAAATGATACAATGAAATAAATGCTTCTAGTAATAACTCTTACTAATAAGACCTGTTTAGATTTTGTATGCTTTTGTTTTCGTGGTTATTACGCGAGGTTATTCGTTTTCGGACAGTGCTCATTATTCAATTACTAAAAATGTACAAAAATTAATTCAACGTGTATCCAATTTTAATGCACGTGGTTGCAGAGCGCAATATGATTTCTTGTCTAAAAGTTGCGCAAATTTTTCGCGCATTTTCGGTTGTTTTTACAGTGATAAATAATGGCGGTGCATGGTACAGACCATATCTCATTAAATTTTTTCTTTCGCATTATTCCAATTTCGAATAGAAAGTTGAAATATGTCGCGACTTTCTAACCCACTTTATGGTTTATATCTTTCGGGAACCTGAGATTGAAAAGAATACGTTTTCATCGAAAAGTATTCACGCCAATGTTTCGCTGAATCGAGTTCATGTCCAAAAAGATTTCTCCCATCGGAAATCAAGGTAAAGATCAATACATTTTTTGAAATAAGTGTTATCATTGCAATATACCAAAACATTTTTCGCCCACTAGGTGTTGCCGGATTTGAACGAAATCATGCCAAAAAATTTTCGTGTTCGTTAAAATTCACCCTATATTAAGTATAAGTGCAGGTCTCTCTGATATCCAGTGCCGAGAATCAAAAGTGCTCTTTATCCACCATGGTGGGTGTCGATGGTTTCAAAATATAATGTTCAAAAAATTTTCTTCGATTAAATTACCCATCATAAGTCATAAGTGCAGGTCTCTATGAAATCCAGTGCGCAGAATCAAAAGTGCTCTTTACTCACCAGGTGGTGTCGGATGTTTCAAAAATAATAATGCCAAAAAAAATTTTTCCTCGTTTAAAATTACCCATATATGTATAAGTGCAGGTCCTCTATGTTAATCCCAGTGACCGAAGAATTCAAAAAGTGCTCTTTACTCCACCAGGTGGTGTTCGGATGTCAAAAATAATAATGCAAAAATTTTCTCGTTAAATTTACCCATATAAGTATAAGTGCAAGGTCTCTATGGATAATCCAGTTGCGACGAATCAAAGGCTCTTTACTCACCAGGTGGTGATCGGAATGTCAAAAATTAATAATGCCAAAAATTTTCTCGTTAAAATTTACTCCCCTTACAGTATATCTTTGTAGGTTTAGTAATGTGTAGTTCTCTTCACCCTCAAATTCCAGGTGTTTTCTTCGCTGTTGACGGTAAACCCGGCATGGAGTTGAAAACCACAAAAAATTTTGAGGTTAAATTTTTTTGGACCGTACACCATTGCCAAAAACCGTTTCTTGATACCTGCTACGGTTTTTGCTCACAGAGAGGGGGGGCACCTAAATAAGTTACCCTTAAGTTATTATTGAAATAATTAAATTGAAAAAGGGTCAATTGCGCCTCGGACCACCTTCTTAAATTTATATTGAAACTGTTTTATTATTTTGTAACTCTTGCCAAAGAAAATATATTTCTTCACTGTCTTGCATATTTGCTAAAAACTTTAAACTAATTGAACTGTATTTTTAGAATCCAAAATGGAGGTTATTCGACATGTCGAAATTATTTGAAAAACGGGATGAAGAAGTTTATTCCTGGGTGAAGAAGTGGGATTGAGAACAATAACAGTCTTGACAAGAAATTAAAAAATAGAAACTGACCGAAAAAAGAACTTTCAAAACGAAAGTTTATGGAAGAAAAAATGCTAGCGTCTTTTCAAATTTATGGAGAAAAGCGGAAAAGTAAAGAATGTCAAATTTTGATAAATGCGATAATAGGGTGAAAAAACAAGATTTGTAGTATTTGAAGATAGATTGACAAACAAAGAAACCTCATCGACGAAAATTGGATTGATCGAATAATCCAGGTAGAATAAAAATGGGGTTATTTATTGTTGTTAACCGTGCTGCAGATGAGAGAAAATGGCAGATGCGGTCTGAATTTTTTTTTCATAGATTCCGGTCGTAGGAAACCGGTGAGGTAGCTTCGGACGTTACGCATCATAACGATCATTCTTTTGATATTTCTGGTCACATAATATAATTTATCAAAACGTACCTGGCACATTGCAGAGCCGTTTTTCGAATTATGTTTTCCCCGGTAATTTATTGGAAATTAACGGTTTTCTCGAAAACTCAGGAATTTTGGTCCCAAAAAATTCAAGGATGTTCGAACTTTGTCGACTATAATTATTATTATGAAAAATGGAAACTGCGTAAAGAGGGAGCGGGTGTATAAAACGCCAAACCAAACGGCCCAACCAAAAAAAAAAATACGCAAACGCCCAGGGGAACGACGTGCGATTGCCCGAATTTTGTAAATGGAACCTTAAATTTCAGTTCAGGACTTTTAAAAACCCACTTTTACTACTTGCGTTTTGAGATTCAAATAATACTCTAGATAGTATAATTTTAGCAAAAAATAAACAGTTCTTAAGGGCGAAATAGTCACAGATAGTTTTGGCCACCAAAATAAAAAAAAAAATCTGGGACAGACCAAATCGACCAAACATAATAATTAGACAGAGAGGTTTTAAAAACCATCATAAGAACTTCTTCGTTTGACCGCTCACGTGGAGGTTGTTAAAGCATGCATTCGATTTATTTGAAATTTTACTTGCGAGAACAAAAGCTAAGGCCATGTCGTTTCCACTGATAATGAACTATTAAAATAGATTTCTACGTCTCTCTGAACAGGCAATTTCTTTGCTCTCTAAAATCGAATTTTTCTCTATTTCTATCAATGTTTCAAAACCAACGATTTATTACATCATATATAAATGGACATATATATGAACCCACTAACCCAAGTTAGTTTCTGAATGTTTTGTATTGTTTGTACATAAATTATATGTCGAGATGTCAGTAATTGAAGCAGCCTGCACATTTCTTTGAAAAAAGAAACTATTTAACGCCCTATTTTAAGGAATCCTGATTTTGAATTGAGTTTTCAACCTTAATATTATGATCAAATAAACAAAAACGGAAGAAGTTTAAAAAACAACCATTGAAATTTACAGGGGAACAACTATTTCTGCACTTCATTATTAATTTGAAATGGTCCAATCGAACACAAATATTATGTTCTTTAACTATTTCCAGAGAAAATAGTTCATTTTATCATTTTTTGTGGTAAAATCTTCAAACACATACCAGAAAAAACAAGTTGATAATATAACCGAAATCCTTGCCGCCGATTCAGATGTAGCCTTCCCGGTGGGCTCTACCGGACCAGCAAAAATTGTTTGTGGCCGAAAAAAAAAATTTTTAAACATTAATGGTAGATTCTGAAATTAATCTTCTAATTTTTGGTGAATTTAAGAAAATGTTCCTCCGCCGAATGTTTATTTCAACACGTGAGCCTCCCGCTGGCCATCTTGTTTATGGCCAAATATTTCTTTCAAACCCAAATAGTAGATAATCTGAATACATCGACTTAAATTTATAACATTTATATGGCCAAATTTTTATTCCAAAACAAATAGAATGATACTTGATTTAAATCAACTTTAATTTTTTCTCAATCTTACGTAACGTTCCGTCATAATAATTGTTTTTATAAGTGTAGCCTTCCCGGCGGGCCCTGCCGGGGGCCCTGTAAACATGTTTACAAGCCAAAAAATAATATTGAAAAAAAAATTGAATGAATATTTTTGAAAAGTATTTGCCTCCCGCGGGCCCTGCCGGGGGCTCTATCGTCATCTTATTTTTTTTGCCAATATTAATTGTCTTCATGAATAATATTTTGAATTTGCCTCCGGGCTGTGACCTGTTTAATGAAAACAAAATATTATTGTGTACACTTGTGCCTGGCAAACTTTTCTCGCGAAAAGTCTATGGTCTATTGTTAAAATATGGTCGTTTGTTTCCTTTACAGGAACACAACCCTATATTTTTACCCTAACCTGCCTTTCCCAAGAAACAGGCTTTGCGTCGTTTATTATACCGTGTACACTGGACACGAGCACTACCGTAACCCTAATTCTAACCTTTCAAGATGGATTGTGTGTATTTTTGTGACATAAACTATTGTGTACAACTTGGGCATAGCAAACTTTTGTTCGGAAAAAAACTGGCGTTGGTGCAAGAAGACATAGGGTTCCTACGGAACCCTACTATTCTCACCCCACCCCTATTTTTTTATTTCCTGACAACAACAGTTTTGCATTCGTTTTGTACTATTGACACTGGGAGAACGACTTTATTTGTTCTCTAATATAATTTAATGTCTTTATTTCCCAGATTGATCCATTCCGTTGTCGGCCCATGATATCAGGCCGATCCAAGCACGATCAAAAGTTCTGACGATGGAACCCCTTATTAAAACCACGGAGAAAATTTCGGTCAGTTATTAAGGCTCATATTCTGATTCTATCCCACCTGGATATTTTTTCGTCAGGATCGGTTTTCAATTTTCACCAAACTTTTTCATCATTTAGCCTCAAATGAAACATAAATATCTATCGGGACTAACCCCTTAAAACTACTCATTTGTGGGCAGGCATTTCTACCTGATTAAGCTTTTTTGAAAAAAACAGTCTCCCCTGAGTAGTTTATAGCGCTGCGCTGCTATACGGGTGGGTTGCGTTTTATACACCCGCCGCGGTAAGAGTGTGTCGCATGTTCTTGATTTTATGAAGACACTTAGAGTAAATCAGAGTGCACAAAATTGCTTTGGGAGTTCTTCTGATTATTTCCGATCACATTCCCGAAAAAATCGGAGCACATTCTTTTTCAAAATTTTTCGATTTTTGTTCGAAAATCTTATTTTCACAGTCTGCATACGAATTCCGGAAAACGCCACGCAACCTTTCCTCAAAATCAACAGGTGTCGTTTGACCATTTTGGCCCTATTTTATGAAAATAATTCCTCGGAGGGACGCCAATGATTATAAGCCAAAAATCAATTGAAAAAACGGCCAAAACTCGTCCCCTTTATTTGACGCTTAAGAAATTTGCGTCATCAAAATGACAAAAAACGTTCACTTGCAAATATTCGTTTAGGTTAGCTTTTTTTTTAAAGGAAACCCCGGACATTCGCATCGTAGCGCAGAGAACCTATAATATGTATCAGCAAAACGAGTTTTGCACGATGTAGCCAATTTAATTCTGATATTGTAATTTTTTGTTTATATTGTTCAAGCTCACCGAGTGCACCCGTCAAATCCGTAACAACGGTAAACAGAATTTACAGAGAACTACCCATAGGAAAATATGGGCTATAAAAACTTCATTCTAGGGTTAGTTTTTGAAGCAGAAAATTTCTGAGAATTATTTATTTTGCCATATGTGAACAACCTCAGACTATATGGTGTCAAATTACAGATACTTGTCATATTCCTCAAATATATAAGTAAACCAATTGTTAAACATGCTTCTGCGGTAGTTTTTTGCCAAAGAGAAATTTTTGGATTACTTTTTTTTACTAGTTGACACTCGTCTGGTATCAATTAACAGTATTGTATTTTCACTAAATTATAAGTTAAAATTGTTAAAATGCTTCCATTGCGGTAGTTTTTCGAAGAGAAATTTTTCCGAGATTATTATTTGGACAGTGACACCTTGATCTGAGTTTGTCAAATATACAGATATTTGTATTTTCACTAAATATATAAGTAAACCATTGTTAAAATGTTCCTGGGTAGTTTTTTGAAGAGAAATTTTGGACATTACTTTTTTTTGACTGTTGACACTCTGTCTGGTGTCAAATTACAGAATATTTGTAGATTCACTCAATATATAAGTTAAACCATTGTTAACAGATGCTATCTGGGGTGTTTTTGAGAAAACAAGGATGTCACATGTCAAAATAAATTAATCTCAAAAATATTTCTCTTCAAAAACTTACCCCAAGAAGCATGTTTAACCAAATGGTTTACTTATCATATTGAGTGGAATATACAAATATCTGTAATTGACACCCAGAACGAGGTGTCAACATGTCAAACTGAATACTGTCAAAAATTTCTCTTCAAAAACTACCCCGGAAGGGGCTGTTTAACAATGGATTTACTTACTGATATTTGATGTAATATACAAAAATATCTGTAATTTGACACCAGACGGAGGTGATCACAATGTCAAAATAAAATAATCTCTAAATTTCTTCACAAACTACCTGAAAGAATGTGTTTAGCATATTTCTAATGGTTAAGTTTCTTCTGTAACCTGATTTTACCGGTTTGTTACAGCGATTACGGTTACCGGTCTGACTTGAAAAAAAAAACAAACAATTCCAATATTCAGAATTAATTGGTACACGTTTTGCAAAAAAACCGTTTGGCTGATACATAATTATGGTTTCCGCGCTACGATGCCGATTAGTCCGTGCGTTTCCTTTAAAAAAAAACTACCTTACTTATTCACGTTATATGTCAAACTTTTCGAAGAATTCATTCGAATATATATTGGTCTGGGTAGAGCAGTAGATTTGAAAATATTAGCGAGTGGATTCCTGTTACACTATTTGAGACGATTGTGGTCTACAACTGGACTCCTGCCATAAGCAATCAGACCTGCACACCCCCTTTAATAAGTTCTCATATCTCAGAAAAAAAACGAACCAGAATTAATCAACATGCGGACATCTCTTTTGTGAACAAATTCATTTTCACAATCAACTGTATTGTGAGCATATTGATAGGTTGCGATATTTTCAATTTCGAAAGCAGCCAAAATAAACGGTGTTTAAAATTTTCTAATTTATTATTTTTTTATTTAATTTTGATACTATAAAAATCTATTTTTAGAATCTCACACTTGTTTATTTCAATAAAATATTCATTTATTGTTTACTTATAAGGGGAGAGGTGGGTCATGTTGATTTAATAAAGCTTTAGAGCATTAAAAAATGCTCCAAAATGATACGGGACGGTGATAATTAAGTGATACTAAGACCCAATCATTCAAAAAAAATTCGAAATTTTCGCATTTTTTCTAAGTATTTTTTTAAAAAGGATGAACTTAAAAAATAACCGTTTGGCTCGAATTATGACCACTAAACTTTCAAAAATATCGACTTGACGTAAGCCAAAACTTTCTGATCAGCTGTTTCACTGGTTTCTTTTGACCTACTTTCGAAAAAATCGGAGCACAATTTTTTTAGATGTTTTTTTCGAAAAATTCATATTTTCAAGACTTTTGCATCGATTTGGGACAAACGGCCTCTGCAATATCTTCAAAATGCAACAAGGTGTTGCTTTAAAAAGTTTGGCCCATTTTGAAAACTATCCTCGGCGGAGATAGATTTTAAAAGCCAAATCTGAAAACGGCCAAAGAATCAGGAAAAACGGCCAAAAATCGTCGGTTTATTGGACCGCTAAGAAATTCAGTCATCGAAATTGAAAAAACGCTCACTGCAAATCTTAGTTTGCTTATTACACGTATTATACTTACTTTGAAAACATTTTCGATATATTATTTCAATATATATATTCAGATATGGTCATCGGCGGATTAGATTTTGAAATTTCGCGAATGACTCCTGTTACGACTAATTTGAGATTGGTAGTAGTCATCAAATCTTGGTTTGACCTTCGATTTCACAAGATTTGAAGGCTAGGTTCACAAATGGCATTTTTGGAATTATAGCTCAAGCTTCAGATTTCCTTAACTAGCCTCTGCAAAATTGCAAATCGGAATAACACACCCCCTTCAAGGGCAGAGTCCACAAAAATTAGGCCTGAAATGGATATATAACCTACTAGTAAATCGATCCTGCCAACAATTTGATCGGAGTATCGCAGTCAGTTTCCAAAAATAGGTTTCCGCCACAAGGGCGTCAAACGAATTTGAAATGCACAAAGATTTTTAATCGGTGAAAAAGGGTACCTCTGTTTTCGACTTTGCCGCCATCTAGTGGGAGAACCGAGCATATAAAAGCTACGAAACTATGACCAATTGTTTTTTTGAGGGTGGTTTAGTTCTATATCACATTTTTTGCGGACACTTCCCCCTTAATCATATTCTAGCTGATTACTTTAGTAAAATATTTGAATATTTTAGATACTG
Organism: Oikopleura vanhoeffeni; assembly: GCA_004367855.1. Taxonomy (NCBI): domain Eukaryota; kingdom Metazoa; phylum Chordata; class Appendicularia; order Copelata; family Oikopleuridae; genus Oikopleura; species Oikopleura vanhoeffeni. The sequence continues at coordinate 51,846 of SCLH01000494.1, forward strand.
TATTCTGATGAAAGTGATTTTTATATCGGCGATCACCAAAGAATAGACCAGAACGATCAAACTACCGAAAATCTCATTTCTCACCCTAATATAGATTCATTTGAAATTATTGGAGGTCATCCATGTATCAAAACAGGAACTGACGTTTATATGAAAAACATTATACCGGTAGAATACAAGCTTGTTAAGATTGTGAATCACGCCGGACGCCCTAACTTCCATTTTGAGATAAATGGAAAAATGTACTTTTACGGATATAGGGGAATTAAAGCTGATAATAAAATTGTTTTATGCTGTACCAGAAAGTATCCTAAAGGAGAAACTAGTACTAACTGTCATTCTTACTCTTCTATATCACCTTCAGATTTTCTCAAACAAATTATCCAAAATTCGCCTCATAAATCGAAATATCCAAAATTTTTGGACAAATCAGACCCCAGTGTTTATGATATTGAAAATTACGTTATCGATTCATTTGATATTGGCAGAGGCCATAAATGTGAAGGAACAGAACTTGGCGTTTATTTGGGGATATTTAAATGTTCACTTCTGAAAATAAGTAACCGCCATGGACACCCTTGCTATCATTTCGAAATAGATGGAAAATTATATTTTTACGGACTCAGAGGAATTAAGGCGAATAATAAATTTCATTTAAGCTGTAAAAAAATATATGGATATGGGCTTCAATGTAATAATTACTTGTCTATATCACCTTTAAAGTCTCTTGAACAAATAATTCAAATTTCGTCTAGTTTAAGATATCCCAAAAATGTGGACAAATCAGACCCCAGGGTTTATGATATAGCAAATTACGATATAAATTCATTCGAAATAAGTAAAGCTCACAAATGTGTAGGAACAGAACTAAGCTTATATTTTGGAAATAAACACAGATTTATTCCTGAAAGTTCTGCTATAAATACCGATGAGGAAGAATTTGCTAAACTACTTAAAAAAAGAATAACATCTGAAATAGTGAAATGCAAGCTTGTAAAAATCGCTAGTCACCGTGGACACCCTAACTTTGAGTTTGAAATTAATGGAATAATGTATTTGTATGGATTACAAGGAATTAAAGCAAATTATGAAATTGTTTTATGTTGTACGCAAAACAAAATTAAAACGAGATGTATGAATTTCTCTTCTATATTACCCACAGAGTTTCTGAAACTAATTATCAAAATTTCGCCAAATTTAATATATCCCAAATATGTGGACATATCAGATCCTAGGGTTTATGATATAGCAAATTACGATATAAATTCATTTAAAATTGGAATGGG
>SCLH01000494.1:78647-90393 GCA_004367855.1 Oikopleura vanhoeffeni
AAAATCACTATCACCACCCCCTTAAGGGAGTTCCCAACGGAGTTTTTGACTCCGATTTATGTCAAATTTAAGATTTACGTTCAAAAATCGAAAATAATTGGCCTTTATGTAATTGAGATAATGCGAGTTCAAAAATTATATTTTCAAAAGCTCTATCTGATCGGGAAGTTGTTTCTGAGCGCCCAAAGATTTCGAGCGAACATTGAAAAAATATCAAACTTAAAATCGCGACGGAAAAATTGTTTTTAATTTCCGAGCAATATTTGAATAACCAAACAGTTTAGACTCAATCCTCATTGTAACTCAATTAACGGTAATTAATCTTAAAATTAAAAACATATCAAGAAATAAATTATAAAAACTGTCCAGGTTTTGCCACTTTCTCCTGCCAGATAGAAATTTATTTCTCTAGTTTTCACAGCCATTTTTTTTCCTCTCTTCGAAATACGAATTTCTTTAGCGTAACACTTATACTACATTATGAATGAAATTGTGAGTTTTTTATTTGTCTTCAGGTTTCACACACCTAATGGCTAAAAAGCATCGTTTATAAGATAATAATCTTTTATAATATCCCAAAAATCTCCCCTAGTACTAAAGGGTTACCAACCCAAACTGAGAATCAAAAATCTGGGCCGAAAACATATTTTGGTTTTGATTACGAAGTTGGTGCTGTACAGTAATCAATCTCTCTCAAACAACAGGCTTGAGTAGCATGTTTTTCCGGCGGGGCATAAAAAGAAAAAGCAGCCTTGCCTAATCAAAGTATTATTTTGAATGCTATTTTTGTCTGATTTTAAACATGTAAATGAAATAATATAATTTCAACGTCTAATACAATGATTAGACCTTCTAAAACCGTTAGGTTGTAAGAATTCTGAAATAATTAATTTTCGCATAGTACATGAAAGTCTTACGTTAATACGGATCTAAAACGGAAATTAAAAAAAATTTTAAGAATTTTTTGAAAATAATTTTTTCGATCTCAGACTTCAACGACCTCTTAGGCAATAATATTGAGAGTCCTTAAGTCGTAATCCGCTCTAAGAATAGTTTTATATAATGATTTAAATCTCTCTGGTGATAAAGATTTAAAAAAAATTGTATGAAAACTCAGGGAGCACTGATTTACTGCGACACTTGCCAAAATAACCAGTTTTTCGAAAAATTCTAGAGTTTGAAATTTTTTTTTCGAATTTCGCTCTTAAGAATAGATTAATTTTTGCAATTTTTCATAAACCTCAAGAATTTTTCAAGTTTCTAGGCGTCTTTATTGAATGCCGCTGAATCTTTTTTTGAAAATTCGAAAATACCGGTTTTAAATCTGGTTTACTGGTAATATGAGATTGGGTAAAACTCTTCCAAGCCATGCAAATTTGCAGCGCAGGTTTCGATCATTTCAGCCCTTTTACATAGAGTCTCTAGCTTCAACAACCGTTAACTGTAAAATACATTTGGAAAAAGCCCCTTACAGGCGTGCTTGGAACCCCCTTAAGTTATATATAGGGATTTTCAGATAAATCTTTTGATTACATTATTGTGTGTGTAGACGGTTTTTTTCGACAGATAAACTGCCTCTATCTTAGAATTATAAAAGAAACGTATAATTCATCTGCCTCGAGTAGTATCAATATCATACTTCAGGTGTTTAGAAATTGCCTTAAATAAAGTCAAACGCAACGACTCTAAATTATAGCCAATCGACAAAATCAGATGATCATGGTTAGAGATCGAACAGCGATACTATAAGAGAGTAGCACGTATGCAGAGAAATAAATTATAAGAGTCAGAAGAAATAATGGGAATTATGTTTAGGTACATAGATATGATGTAACATATCGATAACAATGCTGAACTTATATTATTTTTGAGTACGGGTAAACCAGAGATGATAACGAGAAACATTTTTTGCATTCAACTGCCAACTAAAAAAGCTCAATTACGAAATTGAGGATATAAACCGAAACGCATTTTTTTGTCGATTCGAATCTATTCGATTCGAATTATCAAATTTCGGCCAAAATTTTAGGTCCAAAAAGTTGTATAAAGTCCAAAAATGACTTCGAAGGAACGTGTCCCTAGAACCAACTTTTTGAAAGTTTACCGGTCAATTTTCCGGTTATTGGATCGGACATCTGTCGAATAACTCGATTCAAAAAGGATAGCCTGTTCCGTAATCTCTCATTTCGCAGATTTAGGTCGTAAGGTTGCCGGTTTTTTGAGCCCTTATTTGAGTAGAATCTTATGATACGATTAATATGGTTATGTACTAAGTTGACCAGAATCTCTTATGTGCAAATTATTTTTCAAAACAATCTAGAACAAATTCTCTAGAAGTTTTCAAAATTCGAATATTTTTTCTTTAGCTATAAACCGCTATCCACCATTGATATGAACATTTTTATTGGGTGAATATGACCCACCGAAAACGATGCATGACATTAAAATTATCGAAAATGTCTTAATCGAATTCTAGAATTTTCAATTATTTTTAACCCTTGTGGAGCACAGAGCCACAATTGTGGCTCCAGCATACCTAAAATCATCGAAAAAAGACAAAAAACTGGATCGAGGAATCTTTTGTTTCAAATACATTATAAAGAATTTAGATTCGGTTTCAAAAAATAATTGAATTTTTTTCGAATGTTTTGTCCGGCAACGGGGAGTTGATTTATCAGGATTTTGAGCCTATGTTTCACTTCCGTAAAAATTTATTCTGGAACCATACAAATAAATGTGAGATTAGCCAGTTTTTAGGAAAGGTGTTTTGTGCATGATAACAGTTGGAATAAAATTATGGTAACTAGGGGCAGACATTTTTCTAGGAAGTGAAATATCTAAATTTTCAACTTCAAGTATCCCAGAAAAAATTTGTTATTATAAAAGTGAATTTAACCAATCAAACATTGTCCACAGTTGTACTTCATTACCATATTTACTCGAAATAATAGAAAAAAATGCCATTATCTGCTTATAGGGAAAAATAAACATTTTTCTAATCAAAATCATGATTTTCAATCAAAATTTTTGACTTATTTAAAAATTATTTTGATTTATGAATATAAATCAAAAGCGGACAAAACTAGACGTAGGCCAGATTCTTGTGCATTGTGTGTTCACAAAGTAAAATGTAGCAGACAAACTGTGACTTGTATCACGTGACAACTGTGACCGTGTATCACGTGATATGGTACACCTGCTTCTATTCTCTTCTTGAAAAATTGTAGAGACAACTGTGACCGTGTATCACGACGTGATATGGTACACCTTAGCTTTATCTCTCTCTTTTGAAAAAGCCCCTTACAGCGTTGGGAACCCCCTTAAGGATGATAATTGGGATTTTTCAGATAACTTTTTTTGATTACAGCTTATTTTGTAGAGGTTTTTTCGAAAAAACTGCCTTATGTTAAATTATATATTTACCTATAGTATAAAATTTATCAGTGTTTAGAAATGCCTAAATAAAAGTCAAACGCAAACGTTAAATTTATAGAATCGTACAAAATCAATGATCATGGTTAGAAGATCAAACGCATACTATAAGAGAGTAGCAGTATTGCAGAGAAATAAAATTAAAGGACATTCGAAAGAAAATAATGAAATGGAATTATGTTTAGGTACATATGATATGATGTAACATATCGATAACAATGCCTGAACTTATATTATTTTTTGAGTACGGGTAAACCAGAGATGATAACGAGAAACATTTTTTGCATTCAACTGCCAACTAAAAAAGCTCAATTACGAAATTGAGGATATAAACCGAAACGCATTTTTTTGTCGATTCGAATCTATTCGATTCGAATTATCAAATTTCGGCCAAAATTTTAGGTCCAAAAAGTTGTATAAAGTTCCAAAAAATGACTTCGAAGGACGTGTCCCTAGAACCAACTTTTTGAAAGTTTACCGGTCAATTTCCGGTATTATCGGACATCTGTCGAAAAATCAAAAAAAAATAGCTGTTCGTTCCGTCTCAAGTGGCAGATTTAAGGGGGTAGGTGTCGGTTTTTTTTGAGCCCTTTATAGAATTAATTTTGATACATTAATATAGGTTATGACTAAAGTTGACCAAGGAATCTTATGGGTGGCAAGTTATTTTTTTCAAAACAATCTAGAAAAATCTAGAATTTCAAAATTCGAATATTTTTTTTGCTTCCAACCCGCAATAAAACCGGTATTTCCCACCATGATATGAACATTTTTATTGGGTGAATATGACCCCGAAAACGATGCATGACATTAAACATTATCGAAAATGTCTTAATCGAATTCTAGAATTTTCAATTATTTTTAACCTTGTGGACACAGAGCCACCAATTGTGGCTCCAGCATACCTAAAATCATCGAAAAAAGACAAAAAACTGGATCGAGGAATCTTTTGTTTCAATACATTATAAAGAATTTAGTCGGTTTCAAAAAAATAATTGAATTTTTTTCGAATGTTTTTGTCCGGCATTACGGGGAGTTGAATTTATCAGGATTTTGAGCCTATGTTTCACTTCGTAAAAATTTATTCTCGGAACTGCGACCTACAAACAAATGTGAGATTAGCCAGTTTTTAGGAAAGTGTTTTGTGCATGCATAACAGTTGGAATAAAATTATTGGTATCTAGGGGCAGCATTTTTTCTAGGAAGTGAATATATCTAAATTTTCAACTTCAGTATCCCATGAAAAAATTTGTTATTATAAAAGTGAATTTAACCAATCAAACACTTGTCCACAGTTGTACTTCAATTACCATATTTACTCGAATAATAGAAAAAAATGCCATTATCTGCTTTTATAGGGAAAAATAAACATTTTCATCAATAAAATCATGATTTTCAATCAAAATTTTTGACTTATTTAAAAATTATTTTGATTTATGAAATATAAATTCAAAGCGGACAAACTATGACGTAGGCCAGATCTTGTGCATTGTTTTCGACAAAGATAAAATTGTAGAGACAACTGTGACCGTGTATCACGTGATATGGTACACCTTGCTTTTCTCACTAGTTTTTCTAGAACTCAAAATTAAATTCTAAATATGAAATGTCGAATGCAAAAATATGACCTTTCAACTTCCTTAATGCAGACAAAATTAAATTCCAAATGCCTAAGCTTTCTGTGAAACAACATTCAAAGTAGAGCCACAATTGTGGCTGCTGCTCCGTTGGCGGAACTTTGTTTTTATATGCTCACAAAGGGTTAAGGGCCAAATGTTAAACCTAATTATCGAATTTGAACGCTGATGGTTAAAAATTTTGATTAGCTGTAAGCCACTTTTTGATCAGTGAAATTCAGCTTCAAATTTGGTGGTACTTTTGTTCCGATCAGACGACACTTTTTTTTTCGGACTTTTATTTCGGTTTACTTATAGTCATATTTCTAGAATTCTAGGGTGAAATTCAAAAATCCAAAACAATCATATTGGACGACAGTATATTTATCTACCTTAGTCGAAAAAACGGCTTCTTCTGAACATTGGTCTAAAAGAAGATAGAGTTTGAAGTCGAAAATTTAAAAAATGGCGTTCAAAAGTGATTCTAGAAAATTCAAGAGCGAAATTCAAAAAAATAACTCCAACATATTAGTAACCGCGCACTCTTCCGTACTCTGTTGTAAATTTTCAGACGCTTTGTATGTGGGGTCTAAAAGAAGATAGATTAAAAAAAAACCGTTTAGTGCTCTAGAATAGACTCACCACCGGTGGTGTGATGTACCAGATTGACTTTGAGAATGTGTAATCGTTAGACGAAGGCTAGATCTACAAAGAGTATCCTCAGAATTTTCACAACTACCCCTAGATTGTTTTGAGGCGTGATTGAAGGTACCAAAAAGCGACACCTACCCCCTTAAAACTAGTAGGGCTACCTTGGCACCAACTCCTCATTCGCGCCAATACAAATACAGATGAAGCAGAATAAGTTATGATCTGAATAAAAATAAGGTTCTCATCACGCATTTTTCCCGAAATAATTCTTCACCAGAATAAAAAAATATATGAACTCGGGCATCGTTATCGATATACATGGTATAAAACATGTCAATTACAATGTATTTAAAATTAACATAAGTTTTTTAAAGAAAAGATCAATTAAAAAATTTCGCAACCCCTCAGCCATAAAAGTATCGAGAGTTATTTTTTATCGGAATCTTTATGCTTTATTTAGTATGAAAAAGTGTAGTGTAATTTAACATTAAGTCAACAGTAGATGACCTTTTTAACTTCATTTTATCAAATTTAATATACCACCAAACGAAACCTTGAGTCCGATATTCTAATGAAAGAAGAAGCAACTATATATACAATATGTTAACATCGATCGCTAATAAATTCATTGTATATTGATATTTTGCTCTTGAATGACCTTTTTATACATAATAAGCTCAGTTGCTAATACATTATTTACAAGTCCACTAGTGTGGTCCTTTCAAGTCGAAATCAACGTGAAATTTGCCTTGAAGGTCATCTACTGTAAAAAAGAAGAAAAACAGCAAAAAACGCCGCTCCCTCAAACGCACTGTAATATTATAATTGTATTTAAATTCTAAAGCAATAAGATTAAAACTGCAGCGAAGTTTGCATCAACGACCCCATTAAAATTTGATATAGAAGATGATATACCTGAAGAAATAAAACTTGAGCCAGGAGTGAAGATAGAAGTTGTTTCTCATGACGAACCAATCGAAGAAATAGTTGAAATAAATGAAAATGATATAAAAGTAGAAGTAATTGATATCGATGAACAACAAATTTGCAGCGAGGTTTATTTTGTTGAAATTACTTTTGCTTAATTTTCAAAAAAATAGACTTGCTTTTGTACAGTTTCTCTTTTTCGAAAACCGATGCATATTCATAAAACTACTTCATATGTATTTACTCTGAATTCTAAAATTGCACCTAGAAATACAATCAGAATAAATCGATCAAAGGATGTTATGCGGCATAAATTATGCCTTAACCTCCTCACACCCAGAAACGAGAACTTCGCCTCACACCCAAATGCCTATCTAAAGGCAATACTTTGAGCGGTTATCACGGGAAAGCTGGAAGAGAAATCAATTAACTTATTTTTCACTGATTGAGATCAAGGATAGAATTAAGTAAATAACACATAACATTTTCGAATTTCGAAGTCCGTGAATTCGATAACTGCCAGAGAAAAGAGAGGTTCACTCACCTTGTATTTCTTGGAAAACCATACATTTTTTACAATGACATATAACTTATATGATATAAGTTACAAATTTACAAGTAAAACTTTAGCTATTAATAGCTTGTCTCAAATTTGAAATATGATATCTCGATCGCTTACAAAACAATTATTCATATCGCCGCGCGTCAAAATATATGCAGCAAAATGTGAAAAATATTGCTAATCATCTGATAATTCAAAATCAGTACCACCTCATGTTCTACACCTGATCGATTTGTCTTTTTCGGCTTTATTTGGGTTAAATTGCCGTTCAATTTTTTCGGATAATAATTTTTTGAAAATAATTTTTTTTTCATGATTTTGAGTTTCATAAAAATCACTTGTGGAAAAATTATTCTTCGTATAGAGACTGCAGAATAAATATACTTATATCAAAAGAATCCTGAAATACTTTCCTAAAAAGAAAGCTTTCTTAGAATTTCGATTTTATATATCGTTTTCACACAATTAATTTTTTAAGAAATTTTGGCGAAAATCCTAAAAAAAAGTAGGAAATAATATCTTTCGAACGGCTAATCGTATGAAATTTTCAACAATATTTTAGGAAATAAAATTGCAAACTCTATGACGCATTTGAATTCAAGGTCTGTGACGATGTTATTTCTGCGCCGTTTTGGCCCCCGAATTTTTTTCTGCCTTTAGATAGTCAAAGGGTGTGAGGGGTTAAGGGGGTACTCTTCATGAATTGGGGCTCAAACAAAAAATTTCACAATTTTTTTTAATAGTTTTTTTTCTGAAAATATGGATAATTTGAAATAAGCTGGTGGTATTTTCAACCCAATACAGCCCCAGGAAAGTACTTTTTAATCATTTTGAAAATATCTTGCCTTTATTTGAAGCATTTTAACCAAAATTTATGGATTTTTAGGAATTAGAAGTACTGTTTTGGAACAGAAAAAACCATTGGCATTTAGGTTTCGATAGAAACAGCCCTTTGCGAGGTCATAAGCTGTTCATTTATATATTTTTCAAAATTTTGACTAAAAATCCAGGGAGAAATAGGCTTTTCCGCGTGCCTCTTAAAATCAGCTCAAAAAAAATATTTTTTGCCTTTTCTAAAGCGAATTAATTTCGAATTTTTGAAAACTATAGTAACAGACTTTTTTGACAAAACTAGGGCCCGATTCGTCAAATTATTTTACGCACCAAAATCGAATCTGTTCAAATTGTACAATTTGTTCTCACTCTGAAGATGCAATAAAGCAAAACAAACAATTTGTAGATTGAAAAAAAATATATTATTTTATACAAGTATATATGTATCTCAAAAAAGTAACACGCCTGCGTGCGTTCCTTGTGGTTTATAAAGTCGAAAAATAATTTTTCTACCCCCAAACTCACCGAGAAATAAGCTTTTTGCTGCAAAATATGGCTCTTTTTGAAGCTCGTTCCTGATTGCTCGAGCAATCAGTGATCTTTAATTATGATTTGAGATGTGAGATTAAGGTTAAATTAATCTACAAGGTTTAACAATCAGGTTTCACAATGTATACCAGTAGTTTCTCAGATATTTTTCCTCACATACCATGAAAACGTCATTTCCCATGAGGGGTACCCTCTTTAAATAATTGTTTAAACAAACGTGAAATTTTTTTTTGTAATTGGTGACCTTTTATAGGTCCTAGTAAAATGTATCTAGTTTTGCCTTGAACGCTCTTCAGTGAAATTTAAAATTTTAGGAAACGAACTCTCGACAAGAAGACTACAAACAGTTGCATTCAAGAATTTTAGAATTAGAACTTTTGCTCAATGAAGAACGACAGGAAAAACAAAATATTCAAAATCGAAATTTGGTACGGTTTGAAAATATAATTAATTATAAACTTTTTATAATAAAATGAAGGTAAAAATCGGTTCTTCTGGAAATGTAATAAATATGTCAAATATTGCTACAATTATGTTAAAAATTTAATTTTCTCGAACAAATATCTTGAAAGTGTAATTTGATGCATTTCGGAAAAAAGTCTCGATACTTCTGTAAATAAAATTTGAACCAGACAAACTTTAGTTAACTATATTTTGACGATCCTTTTCAACTTATAACATTTCAGAACCTACTGGAGCTTCTCGAAAAAGAAAAGGTCGAAAAGAAAAAACTTGCGGATGAAGTGTCCTCTTTACACGAAGTTATCCGTCTCCGCCTGTGATTAATACAAATTTCGAATACTGACAAAAACTGCCTATTTTAGACCGCCTGTTATTTCCCGAATTTATAAAATACATGTAAATTTCAATTTAAAATTCTAGTCATTCCGTTACATCAAAATAAGGCATGATATTGATCAAAATTTTGGGTTGAAAATTTGAAGATCATTTTTAAAAGTAGAGTTATCTGATACTATGCCACCTACGCACACACAGAGACTTCAAAATAGACCTTCAGAATTAGACTAAAAAACTATCTTCTCTCGCAATTTAGGAGATTTTTCCTTCATTTTTTTCAACGCCATCAAAACGGCAATACGAATCTTTTATTGTGACTTTTTTCAATTTTTTTCTTTTCTTTGACGCCTTTTCTTTTTCCTTCTATTTTCTCTATTTTTCATTATTTTTTTGTGTCAGGCTCCAGAGAAGCCTCACACACAATGAATTAGCGCCTTTACTCGGAATTTTGCTTTTGACGGATATAAACGCGATAAAACAAAAAAGTTTTTGAAATGCTCAGTTTGAGAGTCTCAGTCAAAAGATATCTCCTCCACCAGTTTAGGAGATACAGTTTCGGCTCATACTGCATCTGAAAGTACAAGACTCGTTTGACAATGCATTAGAGAGTTTTTTTTTGTTTTGAAAGTTGTTGATTTGCGGAGTTGACATCTATGGGTGGCATGGTCACTTTTTATATGTGAAAATTTCGACTAGAAATTCTTATGAGAACCAAGAAAGAAGAATATAAGCAGAACGGATGGGCTGTGCAAAAATAATTTCTTTCCGTAAATTCAAACACTTTTAAGGACTTTGGTGCAATTTTAAACTCGGTAGCGTCAAAAGAAACAAATAAGCGCACTTTCAATTCAAATTAAAAATTAGTCAATAATTTTAGTTTTTTTGGCCGTCAAAAGCAAAATTCCGAGAAAATGGCGCTAATTCATTAGGTGCTTCTCTGGAGCCTGACACAAAAAAATAATCAAAAATGTTGAAAATTGAAGGAGAAAATGCGTATTGAGTGATTTTTTAGGGGGCTTTTTAAAAGCGTAGGTGGGATTATATCAGATTACAGTTAAATTACAAATCACCGCGAAGAGTTGTTCTTCACGATGCAAAAGTTTTTGGGATATCAGCTCTGCTAGTTTATCCAAAAATAGCTTCGTAAAAGGTCAAAATCAGCGACACCCACACCCATTAAGGGCTCCGTAAAAACTTTCGTTTCATAGATAAAATGAAAGCTAGAAAAGGTCTTAGAGCTTGATCGTGACTTTCTTCATAAATTATGATTCGGCTTGATTCTGGAGGCATATGAAGTGTACAATAGTTTTTCAATATTTGAAACTCAAAAAGTAAAATTTGATGAAAAATAATACTTTTTCTTTTTTTTTCATATATTCAAACACTTTTTAGAATTTTGGTGTCAATTTCAACTCTCAGCCTGCAACAGGAAAAATAATATGATTGGTCTAAAAAAGTTCAAAATTTTAAAAACTAAGTCAAGATGGTTTTTTCGATATTGTATCTGTAAAAATAAAAATAAAAGTTCGAAAAAAGCCACGATCAAAGATTGGTATTGCCGCTGTGATTTCTGTCTATACGGACACTCTCTATAGCCTGAGTTTTTTCTAAAGTAGTAGATATAAGGTCAATTTGAGGAAAATATGGCCAAAACCTCCGCTTTTAGATTTTTTTTTCGTTCCTCTAGAGAGGTAGTTTTTAATTTCGATTGGACAACACTTCTGTGAACAACAGGTGATGGCAACCTGTAAATTTTCTTTGCGGGTTAGTATAGTAACGTGATGAGGGCGGAGACGTTATGGGGAAAGAAAAATTTTTTAATTCGGATTTATTCCTTTCATTATTTTTTTGAATTTTAAGTGGTTAAGATTAATTGGCGAAAAAAATGGCAAGTTACAGACCCAATGTTTAATCCAAGTGAGTTGCAAAATAGTAATCAATAATTAAATTAGACTTTTCTCTTTATTCTCTTATTTTGAAAAATAAAAAATGTATGATTTATAAATTTTTTCAGATCAAAGCTTATTAAAGACTGAATTAATCTATCAATAAAACTCATTTGTTGTTGGTTTCGTTCTTCTTTTGGCAGTAGGCGAGAAATTGGCCTAGCCAATCATCAATGCTGGAATATCTTCGCTGTTAATTCGGCTCTCGTCACCGAATCACAGCTCAGTATTTCTCATTTCATACTCAAAATACTAAAATACCGGAATGTTCAAAGAACACTCAACTTCGTAAGGGCTAGATATATGCTTAATATACGAGTAGCTCGAAGAAGAATGAGGTTGCGCCATCACCGTTTGTTCAACAATATTGTGTGACTGGCATAGCTCCAATCTAAAAAAAACATAAGCAACGGCAGAAGGACAATTTGGAA